>APFE031647528.1:0-44319 GCA_000404065.3 Pinus taeda | reverse complement strand
GCACATACATAAAAGATGTGCATATATGGAAGATATGTGCATATCTTTCGTATATACATAACTTTCTTACATGTGCACATTTTCATATACGTGCAATTTCTATATATGGAAGTTGCGCATATAATGTAGATTCACATATATAAAAGACATGCATATATGGAAGATATACACATATAAGAAAGTTACGCATATACGAAAGATATGTGCATATACGGAAGTTGCGCATATACAAAAGATGCATATATACAGAAGATATATATACTCAAGTTTCACATACATGGAGGTTATGTGTATATACGGAAGTTGCACATATGCTTGGAAGATATGTGCATATAGAAAAATTTCACATATACAAAAGATATGCACATATCTTCTGTATATGCACAATTTCTATATATGAAAAATTTCCATATATGGAAGTTGCACATGTATGGTAGATGCACACACATAAAATATGTACATATATGGAAGATATGCATATATAAGAGAGTTACGCATATACAAAAGATATGCGCATATCTTCTGTATATGCACAATTTCTATATATGCGCAACTTTTGTATATGGAAGTTGCACATATACGGTAGATGCACATATACAAAAGACGTGCATACACAGAAGATATGCACATATAAGAAATTTACGCATATACGGAAGATATGTGAATATACGGAAGTTGCGCATATATGGTAGATACACATATACAAAAGATGCACATATATGAAAGATATTTGCATATATTGCGTATATGCACAATTTCCATATATGCGCAGTTTCTGTATATGGAATTTGCACATATACGAAATTTATGTATATAAGAAGGAGATGTGTATATCTTCCGTATATGCACAATTTTGTATATGGAATTTGCGCATATACGATGCAGATACATAAACGACGTGCATATATGGAATATATGCACATATAAGAAAGTTACAGATATACCGAAGATATGCCCATATCTTCCGTATTTTCACAATTTTCGTATATGCATATACGATGTAGATACATAAAAGACATGTATATAGGGAAGATATGCACATATATGCACTTATTTAGTATATGTTCATTTCTTCCGTATATGTTCATATTTGGAAGTTTCACATTTATAATAGATGCGCATACACAATAGATGTGCATATACCGAAGAGATGTGCATATACGAAAGTTGCGCATATACGAAAGAGATGTGCATATATGGAAGTAATCTCTGCTTCCCTTGCATCTTGTAGGCGAACCTGGGCTAGCATATGAAAGTCTTCTTAGCACACTTGTGTTTTCCACCTCCCTTTAGTCACACATAATGTAGTAGGAGAAAGAGTAAGTGGCCCATTATCCGCACATCATTTCTTTTTCATGCAAGGTACAATTGAAATATAGTGTAATTAGGAAGATCCCATAATGGATCACTGAATATCCATATCTTATCACACTTTTCATGCTCACTTGATCACTTGCATGCAATTACACATCACACACTAAGCTTCTGTAAGTTTTGTATTAGAGGAACATTTGTTGAAATACTTTGACACCACTTGGATATCTAATGATAAAATATGTAAGTGTTATGCAATATCATATCATGACTATTAGTCTGCAATTGAATGTTTTCAGTCATTATGTTATAGTTGATAATAATTTGTGGTCATTGCCTTTTGCAGATATGTGGGCAAAAGCTTATTGAAAGTTTCCACATTCTAATCAAGACACAAATAATTCAATTGAGTCCTACCATATGCATCTAAAGTATAGGTACTTATATGAGGCAAATAATGCTTGCCACAAACATGTGGATTGGCTAATATTTGTGTTGTTGAAAAAAGTTGAACTATATTATATTCACAATCAACATTTAAAAGGAGTTATAAGGCCTTTAAAGTGTAAGAAACAAGAGACTCTCTCAAAGTCTAGAGCAAATCAGATACGAGATGAAGATTGTCTGCATGACCCTAAGAGTATAAATGAATTTATGGTTCATAGCCAAAATAAGGATACTCCTCATACCTGGTATAATGTCATATGCATAGGGTCCGAGTTTAATTTTTGTAGTTGTGTTTGGGCATTGAATGGAAATGTTTGTTAGCATATCTTCAAAGTTCAAATGTGGGCCAGTGAACATGGTTTGGATTTTAACATGTTGCCAAAATTTTCTAATCCAATTACCAAAAGTCATAGATTTTTAGTTGATTTAAATCAACCAGGTACAATGAGCTCGTTGTCAGAAGACCAATCAAGCATTCACCATGTGCCTATTTTATCACAACCTACTGATTTTTCAACTACACCACTCATAAATCCAATCTCTAAGATTGAAATATCAAAAGTTGTACGTGTATCAATCAACAAAAATCTAATGGATATATTAAACAATTTGCCTACAAAATGGGAGAGTTTAGAAGAAATTGATAATGGCATTGATGAGATGTGTAGCACATTTAGTGAAGAGACAAATACAAATTTTTCTGTTGTGATGTCTCCATCAAGAATTATGACTAAGAGAAAACATAGTTTTTTGAGCCCACAAAGAAAAATGAAAGAAATTCAAGGAAGGAAAAACCACAATTTGAAAAGGTTGGGCAATTTTGCTCAAAGTCAAGGAAGAGCATGGAAAAACAAATGAAATTACTTTCTTTAAAAAAACATGGAAATATTGAGGGATCTACATCTCATAATCAACAAAGTCATGTTTGACAATTATTTTCTGATGATATTGTCGAGGGTTCAACAGGTACACATTTATAAATTATTGTTGTTTATTTATATAATTGAATGAATTATTCTCTAATTCAATATTTAGTGCACTATGTCATGCAATCAACTCTAACTTTATTTTTTCGGGACATGGTTTCTGATAAAATATCAATTAAATTATGTAGAAATTCAAGAAATTGGCACAAACATGTCGACAAGCCTATTGATTCTAGATTTGAACATGTGAAGTTTGATGAAAGGTAAATTTAATATCGAAGTTAATAATTCTAGTGCAAGGATAGAATACTCATGGACAAATGTCAGATTCCTCTAACCACACTTACATGATGTGAGTTGGGGAAAAATGTTACTCCTTTTGTTATCATTTTCTATAATATTTTAATTCAAATTAATAACATATCTTAAATTCATATATGGGTTCGATTGATCTTACACTCATAATATGTGGGAATTTATTTTTTCTTAGTAATATTCAGATTTTTTTTTTTTAACAATGCTAAATATTTTCTTTGTTAATGTTTTTATTGTCATGCAGTTCTGGACATTGAAGATGTGGCAAGGCTGATGCTTTTGATAGGGGAGTGGGAATAAACTTCGATGAGAATAAATTCAGAGGCCTATGAGCCATTTACAAAGTATTAGTGTCTTTAATTTTGAAACAAAATTTCCAATGAAATGTAATGAACAATTTTTTGAAATGAAATGAACTATTTTTCCAATGAAATGTAATGAACCATTCATAGAGGAGGCCTAGCGTTAAAATTTAGTTCTTGTACTAAATATTGGTGTACTTTTAATCTCAACATTGATGTCAAATGGTATTATGATTTGTTCTTTGGTTTTTTATCTATTTAAGACGAATAAAAAATTCATTTCATGTAAATTTTTATTATTAAACAATTATATGTTGAAAATTACTAGTTCTTTTCAATAGATATGGAAGATATTCCCCCCTCCCACTTAAAAAGATCAATTTAAAAAGAATCTATTTTACCTACACATTAATGTGATTACTTTATATATTTATTTTATTAGTAATTTTTTTATTAGTATTAAATTAATATTAATTATTGCTTTCATCATGTAATGTTACATTAAAATAAATAAAAATAATAATTACATAAAAACTTTAATAATGAAAACTATTCAATATTGAACATAAATATATAATAATAATAATAATAACCATTTCAAATCACCTATAAACAAAATACTTCAATGCCCATCGTAGATAACATAATTAGATAGATAATGTAACTCGCACTAAAATATTTTAATTTCATCCATATGTGCTACTTCTACTTTTTTGCAGAAAGATGATGTGTAACCTTCACCACTCAACATGGACATTATATAACATCTAAAATGTAATTGATATTACAACCAACCATGGATGAGATGTGTAAAACTTTGAAACTTTGATTATAAACAGGGAGCAAATAATATAGATGATCAAAATTATAAGAATATTTTAAATTCTAGAGATAAAAACTTTTTCATGTATTGACATTTAGATTTAAATTAACAATTATTAATACTTTTTATATCAAACAAGTACATCAAACAAAATATGCATCTTTAAATATTGATGTAGGAAAAACCACCAAAAGAAAATTTCCCTGGTTTTCATAGTCACCTTACCGTGAACCTGTGGGTTATGGCCCATATATACCAATCGGAAGCATTACATTGTGGGTTTAAACCAAAAAAACCCACCAATCTTCTAACAGCAATATAACACATAATTTGTCAACTAACGCCAGTCCCACCTGAATGCATAAGACCAGATCTCAAATAAAATAAAACTTGCGTCCATACACTTCTCGGGTCCGCTCAAGCCCAAGCCCTATCGGCTTCAATCCCTGCCATTGATATTACTTTCAATCTAACAGTTTGTGGCCCTTCAACTAGCACATTGCTTACCAACAGCTCAACCCCCGTAGTTGACTGTGACATAAGCATTTGAAATTTAGATTGACAGTTGTGATTGAGTGCGAGCCTTCAACTGTGATAAGGACACCCGGACATGTCTATCCCCCACGGTCTATTCCTCCGCCGTTAATATCCATCAATCTAAACTATGCAACTGCTCCTTTTGCGCTTGTTTTCTTATGATGGAATTCACCTTTCCACCCAGATTCACTCTACCACACTTTGTTTAAACACTCACAACACTCATACAATAGTTAACGAGTTAACATTGGATCACCATCGATCCTTACAGTGATCAATGGTTGATCAACAATCTCGTGACACAAAAATTAACTCACAGTAAAGAATATATATGTAAATTATACACAAGCATACAAAAATCCACATAACATGTATATCTTATATTATACATAAAATTAGATTACATTCTAAGACATTTAAGTCTTAGTCACAAATTCTCCTCTAGACTACATTGAATCCACCCTCTCTGTCTATGCTCCCCATCAGAACACGCAGGTTCATTATATATAGAAATAACTATAGAATCATGGATCATTCCAGATCCATGATATTCTCCTAAAATCTTTCAAACAATCCCTAAATCTCTCAACACACATACATGGCAGATAATTACATTAAATTAAGTCTTCTCGAGACTTATCAATTCCATCAAATTAGCTCATTTTTAACAAAAATTTGCTCCCGGTTTACATGATTGTCCATGACTCCTCCTCCATAGCTTTGACTTTGACTTTTGGTTAAGGGTGATCAGATGGCAACTCTTAAAAACAAGTCACTAAGCCAATGCTTGGTCGGATGCTCCTGCATCAAATACATATATTATATACAATATTTCAAAAATAAAAACCATGTCTATATACAAGACTTTCATCTAAATATACACAAAGCTTAATTAAAATTCCATAATCATTATAATGAATAAATAGTTAAAATGTTTTTAAAAGTTGAGAAGAATGTTAAAAACTTTAAAGCATAAATTAAATAAAATTTCTCTATTTTATTTTTAAATTGAACATCAACACCATATAATATTTGTATTGAAATCAATAAATAATCTAATATAAGTATTTGGAATATTCATTTTAATAAATAATATGAATAGTAATTTTTATTTTAATATTATATATTATTTAAGAGATGCAAAAGTAGATTTTATTTAGAGTACATACAATTTTGGTTATATATAATATCTAAATTAAAATTAATAACATATCTTAAATTTTATATATGTTTGATTTAATTGTAAGTATATATATAATAAATTCATAGTTTGATTATATAAGTTTTTATTTTATATATAGCATAATTTATTACAAAATTTCAAAATGTATACATATTGATAATGATAATTGATTAATTATAGTTCCCATACAAATTATATAAAAGTAAAATTAAAATTTTACACATTTTTTTTTTGGTCACGTTGGTTGATATAATTTCACAAGTCAACTTCTCACCCCAATTCGCCGATAGCACAATATTTGAACCCAAAACTTCAATTGAGCTCTCCCAAAGAGTCTTTAAAAATTAAATTATTAAAAGGTTAAAAAAGGCTAGAAAAAATAGTTTTATAATAAATTTTTATTTTAAATTTGGAAGAAATTTTAAAATATAATTTAATAAAAACTTTGAAAATTGAGTATAAACAACCATGTTTTTTCTTTTTTTAATTTAATTAGAAATGAATCTCTACCCCGCAATTTTTTATGAGATTCCTTTAAAATTTAAATAGAAATGAATCTTTGCCCTACAATTTATGTGACTCTCTATATTTTATGGATGATGGAGTCAACCATTTGACAATGTATAGATGTTTTTGATAGGGAAGCAGGCAGAAAACTTACGAGAGAATAGCTTCAACGCCCACAAACATTAAAATTATTTTTTTTAAACAATTTTCCAATGAAATGGAATGATTTTTTTTTTTGAAATTTCATTCTTGTTTGAATTTCAATGTCAGCATTGTGGTAATATATGCACTACTCTGGTTCACTAGGATTTGTTATTTGATCTACTATGATTTTTTGAGAATACGTAAAGTCTTATATAAGTGGTTTGTTATAGCTATATCGTGAATGGTTAAATTCATTCCATATAATTTTTTCTTACTAAGCATTTATATGATGAGTATTTCTTGTTCTTTTGAATGAATTTGGAAGATATTTCCCCCATAAAAAATTATCTAAATAGAACTAATTTATATCATCTTTCAACACTGTAGTTATGTCCCATGTTACTTTATATATTCCTGTTTATATATTAACTTAATAATTATTTGTATTTGATAATTATATTATAATAATATATAAATTATTAACTATTGCAAATATCCAGACATATTTTATATAATTTTAAAAAATTGATGAATAGGGATGTAATTGTGTATCAATTTGTTTAAATAATACATTATAAAATTTATAGCATAATATTATACATTTAATAGATGGTTTGTTATAGCTATATGTTCAATGGTTAAATTCATTCCATATAATTTTTTCTTACTAAGCATTTATATGATAAATATTTCTTGTTCTTTTGAATGGATTTGGAAGATATTTCCCCTATAATTTTTTTTATATAAATAGAATGAATTTATATCAATTTTTTCAACACTCACGTGATTACTTCATATATTCCCTTTATATATTAACATTATAATAAAAATGTATTTATATTTGATAATAAATAATAAATTATTAACTATCGCATACTTTATATTAATAAAAATATTGATAATAGGGACATAATTGTGTAATTCATTAATGTGGTAACAATAATTACCATTATATAAAATTTATAGTATAATATTATGCATTTATGTATAAGTGGTTTGTTATAGCTATATGGTGAATGGTTAAATTCATTCCGCATCATTTTTTCTTACTAAGCATTTATAAGATGAATATTTCTTGTTCTTTTGAATGGATTTGGAAGATATTTTCCCCATAACAAATTATATAAATACAGTGAATTTATATCATTTTTTTCAACACTCACACGATTACTTCATATATTCCCTTTATATATTAACATCATGATAAAAATGTTTTATAATTGATAATATATTGATAACAAATAATAAATTATTATCTATGCATACACATACTTTATATTAATAAAAATATTGATAATAGAGACGTAATTTTGTAAGTCATTAATGTTTTAACAATAATTACAATTATATAAATTTATAGGATAATATTATACATTATGTATAAGTGGTTTGTTATAGCTATATGGTGAATGGTTAAATTTTTTCCATATAAATTTTTTCTTACTAAGCATTTATATGATGAATATTTCTGGTTCTTTTGAATGGATTTGGAAGATATTCCCCTCATAAAAAATTATATAAATAGCATGAATTTATATCAAAATTTTCAAAACTCAAATGATTACTTCATATATTCCCTTTATGTATTAACATTATAATAAAAATGTATTTATATTTGATAATATATTGATAATAAATAATAAATTATTAACTATGCAAACACATACTTCATATTAATAAAAATATTGTTAATATGTATGTAATTGTGTAATTCATTAATGTCTTAACAGTAATTACCATTATATAAAATTTATAGAATAATATTATACATTTATTATTCCTATTTATTTATCAATTTTAATTTGGTTTGATATTTAAGGATTTATATAAAAAAAGCCTACTTGTTGTATAGTTGAGTGGTAAAGATAAACTACCAAAATTATTCTAAAATGATTCATTTTTATATTTTGGAATAAAATAACATAATAAAAAACTTGATTTAAACATAAAAATAATAGAAATTTCTATTTAATAGAAGGATAGAAGTTTTAAGGTGAAATTCAATTCATATGAAATTTCTAAAGATGATAGTTCATTTTATTTATAACACTTTTGAAAAAAATGACAATCATTTTCATATATAAAGTTTACATTCAAATAAATAAAAAAATGGATACATTTTTATCTTTATAATCATAATTATAAGGAAATTTTATAATCTAAAGATAAAAATATTTTTCATGTATTAACATATTAATTTAATTGAACAATTATTAACACTTTTTATGTAAAGTAATGCATTCAAGAAATATATGCATCTTTAAATACATGAATTGTATATAATATTTCGTAAATAAAAGTCATATCTTTTTGCATTTTTTATCACTAGCTCTTCAATGAATCAAATTCTATCTTGAATATCATAGATTTCTACCCATCCATAGTGCATAGAAATACCAACAAAAATGTGACTAAACTATATATAATATTCCAAAGATTGATAACCTTTTAAATAACATTTGTTATAAAACAAATTTTACTTAAACCAGGATCAAATTTAGCAAGATTTTGTCAAAACTTTTGATGTTAAAAACTCATAAAGATATATGCCTAGTTGGAGGGAGCACATGTAATATTCCAAAAACAAAAGCTCATACTTTATATATCTAAATAAAACAAGTTCTCATTAAAAAAAATGTATCTTTCGTGTTTTAGGTGCCAAAAGTATTGGTATTCAAAACATTTAAAACAAAATAAAAGAAAGTTAATATATTGAAACTGTCCTTGTAGCCCCTTTATAGACAAAACAATGGCCAAAGTTCTATTATTGTAGCCTAAGTCATTTAAACTTTTTGGAATGTTTAGACTTCAAAGTAGCAAACCTAGTGGCTTTAGTGATAGCAATGCTAGTTGAGCATATATGCTCTATGTATTGTTTGCGTGACTTGAACCCACATGCTTTCAAGTCCTTTGGCGTGATTTTGGTCCTTTTAACCATAGCATCAACATTTATCTTTTTTGTTTTCTGTGGAAATTAAAACATTATCAATAAATATCAAAATCCACATAGATATAATGAAAATATGGGGACCATGTAACGAATATGAAAAGACAATGCATTAACTAGCTATCAATAAATATCAAAATCCATATAGATATAATGAAAATATGGGGAACATGTAACGAATATGAAAAGATAATGCATTAACTAGTCATAAAAAATATGTCAATATTATTATGAGGTAAGATATATAGTTTATAACTTACTTCTCTTAAATTATCTTTAAGTCTAGATGAATGTCGCAATGGTTGAGGAGAATGTGATTTTTGTTGACAATCATGTCGACCATCATACATGTGCAAAGGTGTTTTAGGAGATGTATATACATTACTCTGAAAATTAGATTATACATAGATATAAGTATGTGACTCAAATAGAATTAAATGTAAAAATATGATAAAATTATAAGAGTATAAATAAATATAATCTTACTTTGCATTGTGACATTGGATGTGAATATGGTTGTAGCATTTGAACCATTTCATTTCCATTCTTCTTAAGGCTTCGAAAATCTTCATGGGTTTTCGTTGATTGCAATGGTTCCAAAGGGAACACCTGCACCATAAATAAGAAATAACACACACACACACACACACACACACATATATAATCAAAAGAAATCAAGGATAACAATATAGAATATAGAACATCCATTTCTCATCCCATCATTATGGTAAAACATAACAATTTATATATTAATGTTTTTTGTGGAATAGGTTATATGGATTAAAAACTTACTGGCCCAATAACCCCTTGGAAACCTTGAAATCTAAGTACAAAGTGTTAAGAAATGGAAGCACTATTTGATGGGGAAGGAGACCATCATCCATACCGACCATCAACCATTACAGTATCTACAGTCACAATAAAAATGTAGCAGTCATGACATTTTAGATGGATGGGTTTTCTATAACAATTTCATTTGGTTATCATGTATAAAAATGGAATCTACAATAATGTAGCTAATATTCTTTCAAGGCCTATTGTAAATTCATCTATTATACTCAAGAATAATTTTGTTTTGCATTAAACTTACATAGAACAATATGCAACTGATAGTGACTTTCAAGAAGTATATGCAAGCTTGAGTCAAGGGAATCAAATTGAAGAGTTGGATTATCATGTACATAACAGTTTGTTGTATCACTTGGGCAAGTTGTTTATTCCACAGGAAGAAATAAATAATATCATAAGGGAGGCACACACTTCGTTGATTGTTGGACACTTTGGTGTATGCAAGACAGTAGTGAATCTTCAAAGGTACTGTTATTAGCCACACATGTTGGATAATGTTTCTGGTTTCATAAGAGAATGTTATTTATGTGCTACAAGTAATCCTGGCAATAGGAAACTTGGTTTATACACTCCACTTCTGGTACCTTCACATCCATGGGAGAGTATCTCAATGGATTTTGTAGGAGGTCTTCCATTGTCAAGGAAAGGTCATGATTACTTGTATGTAGTTGTAGACAAGTTTAGAAAGATGTGCATACTAACACCATGTAAAAATCAAATTACATCTGAAGAAACAACCCATCGTTTCTTCCAAAACATTTGGGTTCATTTTGGTCTTCCTACTTCTATTGTAAGTGATCAAGATTCTCTATTTGTTGGGAATTTTTGGTCAAATTTGTGGGACATGATGGACACAAAGTTGAAGATGAGTACTACCTTTCATCCACAAACAAATGGACAACTCGAGGTGGTCAATAGAAATGTTATTCATCTTCTTAGAGGATATTGCAGCAAACACCCCAAGTTGTGGGATGAATAATTGCATTACATACAACATGCATACAACAAGGCAAAGCATTCTTCAACAAACACATCCCCATTTGAGGCATGTTATGGGTACTAGCCAAGACTGCCATTGGATTTAATCTTTGAGAAAGATGTTGCCATCGATGGTCATAGTGACATCGATAAGGCAAGGAAGTTCATAGAGAAAATTCAGTTGATGCATCATAATGTGCCAGAATAGCTTAAGAAAAGTCAAAGAATCTACAAGGAAATGCATGTAGATGTGTTAAATACATACTTACTTGAGTTATTTAGTAGCCTACAATACCTGTATATGCACATATTTACTTAATGTTATTTGGTGACAATCATATTCATGATGCATAGAGGTTGGGACCTTAGTTAGCGCTCCACTAATTCTACATTTTCACCTCCTCATCATTCCATACTTCTACTAGAACTTGTTGCTTAGGATTCTGTGTTGTATCTAGCCCTTTGCATCAAATTCCCCCCATTCCTTCCTCCTCTTCATTTTTACTACAATGCCAATATTTAACTTTCCTATTGTTGTGTCAGCCACTAGAGCCAAGACCTTTCTCTTTGAGATTAGCCATATTTTCCCCCTGAATATTTAGATCTATGTGTTTTCTTGAGTTTACCTTGTTGGAGGACAATTGAACCAAGCCCTTGAATTATCTCTTTTAAATTACGTGACATATGGAGTGCAACAGAAATCCCTCAGATAATCTTCAAAAGAACTCCTCTCTTTAAGATGCCCTAGGCACTGGTCTACTATCAACCCAAAGGTTGTCTCTAGGAGGCTTCTATATCTTCTGAAGAAATTGAGCGACAGGTGATAGAAAAAGTGACAACAATACTTGCATGCAATTTTGTGTAACCACGACCTTTGGATATTAACATACACCTTCTAGTCTTCCATATTTTCTTTGAAGGTCCTTGCTGAGAAAATTTTATTCACCTTTTGCCATGTGAGATATGATTCCTTTTCTACATATAGTTGAGTGTCTGAGTATACTGGCAAGTAAACTAGTGTAATATCAACTACCTCCCCGGTACTTCTCTTTGTGGTATCTTTTGAAGCAACTCTCTTGGGTGCCAGATAACACTGAATGATGAAGAAAAATAACCAACACCTGTAATACCCAAGAGAGAAAAAATCACTCATGGCAGACAATAAATTAGCTTCAACAAAACAACTTACAAAGCAAGATCAGGCACAACCACATGCATTGACTAGGAAAATTATGCAATTCTAGAAGTGAAGGGAGGGAGATTGTTTGTTCAAACAACACATTATGTAATCTCAACAGTCATTGATGCAGCTTGAGGCTAGAGACAGAAAAATTCGCAGTCCAACCTAGGCAGATTATGGGAGAGCCTATGCATCTCACAGTCTCAGTGGTCAAGGTGGCAGACCCGAGCCTTGGAAGTGACTAATGCATAGTTGGGTCAACATGTACTACACATTGCTTAGTCTCAGAGGCTAGGATTGCATATTTAGCTCCAAACTTGCACAATTCCTAACTAGAGAAGGTGAAATTGGCCAAGGGAAGGGCATATTGGCCTAGTGAGAGTGTGGGAAACAAGAAGATTTGAGTGATTGTGCATTTTAAAGTTCATATATGACTAATTATGGATATATTAGTGCAAAACAAGTGAAAAATATTAACATGCAAAAGGGAAAACAAACATGAAAGAAGAGTCACCGCAATGACAACCACTAATGGGAAAAAATAAGAAAACTAATGTGACACTTGTGAAAGGTGAATGAAGGACTAAAGAAACACTTGTAAAAGCTAATATACATTAAAAATATAGCAAACATGAAAATAAACAAGTAAGACGACACTCACAAAAGCGAAACGATACAAAGCGACAGAAAAAAGCAACAAAAGGAGACAAGCAAAAGTCACTTGGAAAATCTCTGCAAACTCCACCAAAGGATCCTCGATCTCCTTGGAAATTCTAGAGCTCCAAGATCAAATGTACAAATGAGCTCCACGGGTGTCTATTAAATAGATCTAGACTGATGACGTACATGCCTAAAATCAAGGAAAAAGTGACACTTGGTAGAAAGTTCCAAAAATAGTGAGTGTGTCACCTTCGGGAAACTGATCAGTGAATCCCTATTTTATAGGGATGTTTTTTTATTTTTTTATTTTTTGGTAAACTTTCATGCACACTACCAAGAAGGATTGCATAATTTCCAAGGACTGGGAAACTTCTTGACTCAGTGGATTGTGCGGTCTTTGAGCTCAAGGGATGGTTTGTGTAGTTTCCATCATCAAGGCTGGGCTGTCATCTAGCACTATGCAGTTCTCAAGCTTAAGGTTGCCCTGCCAAGAGGGATTGCACAATTTCTGGAGGCAAGGTTGGTCTGCCTTCCAAGATTGTGCAATTTCTGGAGGCAATCTCAGCAATGTTGCAAGGTGTAGTCAGAAGGTTGCTTGTAGCTGTAAAAGTTCAGATCAAGGTCGAAACAAAAAGTCACAATTACCATATAAAAATATAAGTCTTGAAAATACCATGAATACTTGATGACAATAGAAGGTAAGCTTCTATGGACAAAAATAAGGCTCCAAAATCAAAGCACATGAAAAATTTTGGAGGATGGTTGTAGAAACTACAATAGGCAGACATCACTAACACCAACCAGATTGGTCTCTACCCAAATTTTCCAGGGCTCCAAAGAATTTGTCCCAACTATGGCTCCAGGAACTAATAACTCAAACCATAACCTTCCAGGGCTCCAGAGCATTTGTCCAACCAAGGCTCCATGACTAGTAACTCAACCCAAGTTGTTCCAAGGCTCTAGATCATTTGTTCCAATCAATGGCTCAAGGAACTAGTAACTCAACCCACAACTATAAGGAACCTGGGCAACAATGAGAAACATGTGGAAAAACCCACAATACCATGGTTATCCAAGAAATGGAAAGGCTAGGAAAAAACACTATCAATCTGGGTAATCCTCCATGTCAATGACATATTATAACTAAATAAACAAATGCATATAGCATGCATGCCAAAACTAACAAGGAAATCATACATCAAACTCGATACTTGCAAGGTAATCCTGCTGTAGTTGTTGATCCTTCTATCCCCTTGCCCTTTCTTACTTTTCCTCTGCCTTCTTTCTCCAAATCCATGAAAACTAGAGTGCTCCAAGCATGCTCCAAGATTTCTCTAAGTATGAAAGATTATGAGAGAGAGATAATAAATAATGAGATTATCAAATACTCAACTCACAAAACCCGTGAACTAATCCTCGGAATCCTTTTTATCATTGAGGCCTCTATTTTCTTCATTTTCCTTTATTTTTCCTTGAATTTTCCTCACATGCAATTCTATGACCTTTCATCTCCCTTTTCTCCTATTTTCCATTATTTTCATTAATAAATTCCAATTAATTCCACTTTGTCTTTGCCAATTTCCATAGTCATTAATTAATCACCAATGATCCCCATCACTATGTTTTACCAAACATTCTATTTAAAATATGTGTCGCGTGACCTTGGTTATTATTTTTATTTATTTGCATAGGAAATCAACCAGGGGTTGTTACAGGAGCTCGATCACAAGGTTAAATTACCCAAAGGATAACACAGTGGAGGTATGGTTGAGACGATAGTCAAAATCGATGAGGGGTTGGGTCAATGATTTGGAGAGATGTGGCCTGAGGGATAGATGTTATGGAAAAATGGAACACGTGGAAATTGGAAATGGCAGGATCATATTAATTGGACAATATCCATGGATTAGGTGTGATGGTAGGCATAGGATGTCTGCGGATCTGGTGGAATTCCTAAATTCTCATGATGTTTATTATATTGTAGTTGTGGCTAGATATGATCCCTCAGATGTTTATAATCATTTATGGGCGTCTGCTTAAGATTTAGATATCTTCCCTATTTTTATAGGTGAATGAAATAATTTTCTTTTGTGAATTTGGGGAAAGCAGGAATTTTTTTAAATAGGGATGAAGAAGACAGTCTTTCCTGGTCTAAAAACAAGAAATGTGGGGTTATTTCAGCAAAGCATGGATACCATGCTTTGATTAAGCAAAATATGTCTTGTAATTCACAATGGCGGTTTCATTTAGTTTGGAAATGTCAAGGACTCCAGAAATGTCATCTTGTTTATCGCTTCTCCTTGAAATGAATATTCTTAGTTGTTAAACACACACGGGCAGCAAGAGAAATATGAATGATAAAACATGAGAGTGCAATTTTTATTAACAAGAGATATACATTTATAGTACAGTATGTGACCATTTGGGTTTCACATCCCAAGGTCTCTTGGACTCCTTTTGTCCATTCGGCTTCCACAATAACCCATTCAGGATTAGGTGTCCAACATTCCCCCCCTTAATCTAAAGGGTTATGTATGAGTCCAAGAAGAGAGGTATAATACAAAATGTGCAAAAATGCATGGCAGCACTAGGCTGAATGTGCTCTCTGAAATGTTGGTATAAGGGGTGGTGGTTTAAGGATGACCACCAACACTCGAACGCTTAGTGCAGTTCCCGGAACTCTTCCAAAACTGGCAAGAAGCTGAAGTCTTCTGTGAGAGGAAGTGCTCCTGTTTTTTTAAAGAGGGAAACCTTCAACCAATAAAGGGAGGTCTCACCCCGCATAAAAGGGAGAACTTCAACCTGAAAAGGGAAGTCTCAACCTGTGATGGTTTAAGGATGACAAACAACTCTGGAATGCTTAATGCAATTCCTGGAACTCTTCCAAAACTAGCAAGAAGCTGAAGTCTTCTGCTAGAGGAAGTGTCCCAGATTTCCAACTGAAGGCATGTTCACGGGCATCTTTGTTTCTGGCTACAACTTTGAAACTGGTGTGGCAGGTTGTGGCTCAGGCTTGCTTGATGTGGCTTTGAAGATTGTAGATGACCATCATTTCCCCCCCTGTTAGATACAAGGTGAGATGATGGAGAAAACTCAACTGCAAGATTGTTCAATACTCTAGAACAAGTTCTGAGATGTGTTTGGAATATCTTCTTGGATGTTGATGCCCATTGCCAAGAAGCGATCCATCCAAGATGAATCTTTGTTCTTGTAGGACGTTTGTTTCTGAAGCATCTGTGGGAAGAATGGGTGGTTTTATGACAGTGCTTACATGGATGAAGATCAAAACAATGATCTTTCAAATGGCCAACTCTGTCACAGTGTTGGCATTTCACAATCTACTGTTGTTGCTCTTGTTGTGGAAAAGAGGCAGGATCTGGAATAGCTAGAGGTGAACTGTCATGAGGAGTAGGTGAACTATCATGAATGAATCCAGCACTCTGAAATTGAATGGGCTTTGAGTAGTATGGAATATGAAAGGACAAGTCCTTGTCATATCTAAGACCAGTTCTGTGCTTGTTGTGGACAAGCTGTTCCCAAGTCTGATGATGGGCTTGGGAAGTGCAAATTGAGTTTTTGCATCTGCATGTAACCTTGCTGCTTTATGGGATTTAGTTTCAATCTTCTGAATAGAAACAGGTTCAGAATTATGAGTCCTTTATTTTAGTTCTTCTTGTTGTATTTCTATCTCAAGCTGCAAACACTCAATATTCTCATGTGCATTTTGGAGACAAATTTTAATATTGGAAAGAGAGGTTTTCTTAATATTAACCATCTCATCAACATTGGAAAGTATTAAATTATTCAGTAGTTTCAATACATCATCTATTCTATCGATTTCAAACCAATATAATCAGAGAAGTGATATTACCTTCAGCTACAAATTAGTCTATAAAATGATAAATAATTGCAACTATTAGATGAGTATTTCAGCCTCCAATTTGACACCTTAATAAATTTGGCATAGACAATATATTTTGGAACACATACTCGCCCTTGACACCTTGGGATTTTAGAGCACAATTAAATCTAAAAACACAACTCAATCCTTAGGTAATGTTACAAATAATATATCCCTTATTTTCTGATCATAAACCCTGTGATATGTAATTGAAACTTGAGATCTGGTGTAATTTCTCCACAAAGATCTCACCCTTTGATAGTTAGATGGAGCCAAGAATAAATAATTTTATGTTTGCTATGTTCAGCCCTTTTTCGTTGGTGTAAACACTAGCAAGAAACCCAACCTCTTCACTGTTGTAGCAGCTCCCACACACTGATGCTCTGTATGACTCGATCTTCCTAATGGAAGAAATATATATCTGAAAAAATATGCAAATTGCTTGAGAAAGCAGACTTGAATTCCACACTCATTGAAGTTTCTGTTCAATGCTTTAAACACTGTGTATATAATGCAAATTGTTCCACCACTTCAAATGAACCATACGTATCGCAACACAGGTCACGAACTTTCGATTCATTTTAGCGCCCACAGCAATGTGACCAAGATCTTATTGGTGCTGCAAGAGGCATTCATTCTAAAATTTCAATGCATGTTATTTCCTAGCGTATACATGCTTTAGTTTTCGTAGTAAATTCTTCTAAATCATTTTCCATCGGTATTCATTCTCACAGGTCCATCTAAAGCACAAGTATTCCATGTGAAGGTTTTTAACGAATCTATTTGCAAATATCTGCCAAGAAAATCTGTCAGTATGGGATTCTTTGATTTGTGATTATTTATTTGTGATTTCACAGAATCTGCCAAAGGGTCACCATTATTTCCATCACTTAACCGGCTACCGCCCAGGGATCACTGCTACTCATCGATGAAGCATAGATTTATGTATCAAATAACACGCCACATGAATGGACCAAATAACACAACATATTCTTGTGCAAGACAACGAAACAAAAGACTCAAGCATTTAATACATCCTTCAATGTATCCAATGCAACGACAACAACTCCAAGCTGTGGAGTAGGGTGTTTCCAAAAGCTATGACAACATTTTGCAAAGTTGTGGAGTCAACACTTGACTGAATTGTGTAGGAGAGACGTTTGACTTGCAATGGCTTATAATGATTGGCACCAGCTTTAATTCATTTCCCATGGTGATCGAAGGTTCCAACATTCAGTATTTATCGACACATTCAATAAAAACTAGCCTTCACTCAATAATACCTCAACCAATGATTTCAACGGTCTTAAAAAATAACTCACGCACATGTAAGAACTATTTACCATACATGAGCTCGTTACGATAAAGCGCTGAGGAGCAACGTTATATGACTTGTTTGGGGAGGCCAACCGACGGTGGTGTGGCTCACTGTACTGACTTGAATGGTGTTGTGGGAGTACAATGAGGAGTTGCCTGTGCATGGAGGTACCAAAGCGCAGTTGGAAGGAGAAATCGATCTGAATCATTGTCTCTCAGATTTTCTGAAAGAGAGACTTTACAGGTAAAGAGCGTGTATCATACAGAATGGCCAACCAAGTATCAGAATGTCGACCTTTAGATCTGAATCATTCCCCAGGGGAAAAACTACCGAGAAATGTAGCTTTTCTCATTCTGAAAAATAAATCTTTGTTTCCTGCATCGAGAATTTGATGGATGAGAGAGACTGAGTACATTCATTCTGTCGGCTCATCTGAGCATCAATGAATTTACAAATTCTGAAGAAATCTCTCCAATCATTTCTCTTCTTATGACATGGTGTCGTATGTGTGTGTTGAATTTCTACAAGAAAACACGAATCTACATGATTCAATCACCCATTATCATTTCCAAAATATGTTTATGCCAGCGCTCTCCAAGCTGTTCCTTTTGCTACGCTGCTCCTGTAGCTA
This sequence comes from Pinus taeda, assembly GCA_000404065.3. Lineage (NCBI taxonomy): Eukaryota > Viridiplantae > Streptophyta > Pinopsida > Pinales > Pinaceae > Pinus > Pinus taeda. Next base: position 25,357 of record APFE031647528.1, on the reverse strand, counting down.
CTCCACCACATTGTTCATAATGTTCAGCATTCATACGACAACATTCACTTAAAAATGCATCTGACAAAGGGCACAATCTAGACAGAAGGCGCAGACTTGTCAGAGAAATGCATATATGACACTGCCACAGAAAGAGTTACATAAAGACTAATTTCAGGAGCTAGCTCGAATCAATGCAACAAGGTATCCCGCAGAGCAACGTTCACATAAGAATTCAATGCATTTCACACCGTATATTTTCATATGTCTGGACTGTCACATTGAATCACAACGGAACCCTTACCCCGACAAAACAGTTGGGATAGTGACGTACTTAGACAACATTTGGAGTGGAGACAAAGTTTGTAGTGGAGTATAGGATACCAAACGTTTGCAGTGGAGATAGCGTGTTAAAAATCTATACTTCGATACCCATATTTGGTCATAAATTCCAAACCAGTAACGGGCGTGCCAACTGTTAGGAGCGAAGAGAAAATGAAGTTAGGCAATTATGGTCAGCTCAGTGAGTGCACAGTGCAGACAATGATTAAAAATACCATATGGCAGAGAGGAGCAGCAAGGAGTCGCGTTTTGGCAGACGTTTATGAATAGCAAATGTTTATGGACAGACGGGTCAGCCAGAGACCAAAAAGAGAGACCTGCGGATTTCAGAGGTCAGGAATGTCGGCAATGGCAGAGCCAATGCACCAGGACTTTTAACGCACACATGGTATTCGTTCAACACACCAAAAATTATACATATGCCAACACAAATATATACAATTAATTCAATACCAGAACATGAATTAATCAACTAGAAATATCATCGAGAGTTCACGACCCACATAATATTAATGGTCAATGCATAGGTCTGGTGAGAGAAACACAAAAAAAGGCCACAAGCAAACAATGACTCAAATATGAGCAGGGCCAGAATTCGTCTCCTCTGATACCATGTTAAACACACATGGGCAACAAGAGAAATATGAATGATAAAACATGAGAGTGCAATTTTTATTAACAAGAGATATACATTTATAGTACAATATGTGACCATTTGGGTTTCACATCCCAAGGTCTCTTGGACTCCTTTTGTCCATTCGGCTTCCACACTAACCCATTGAGGATTAGGTGTCCAACATGCCCCCCCTTAATCTGAAGGGTTATGTATGAGTCCAAGAAGAGAGCTATAATACAAAATGTGCCAAAATGCATGGCAGCACTAGGCTGAATGTGCTCTCTGAAATGTTGGTATAAAGGGTGGTGGTTTAAGGATGACCACCAACACTCGAACGCTTAGTGCAGTTCTCGAAACTCTTCCAAAACTAGCAAGAAGCTGAAGTCTTCTGTGAGAGGAAGTGCTCCTATTGTTTTAAAGAGGGAAACCTTCAACCAATAAAGGAAGGTCTCACCCCGCATAAAAGGGAGAACTTCAACCTGAAAAGGGAAGTCTCAACCTGTGATGGTTTCAGGATGACCAACAACTCCGGAATGCTTAATGTAATTCCTGGAACTCTTCCAAAATTGGCAAGAAGCTGAAGTCTTCTGCTAGAGGAAGTGTCCCAGATTGCCAACTGAAGGCATGTTCACGGGCATCTTTGTTTCTGGCTACAACTCTGAAACTGGTGTGGCAGGTTGTGGCTCAGGCTCGCTTGATGTGGCTTTGAAGCTTTAGATGACCATCATTTCCCCCCTGTTAGATACAAGGTGAGATGATGGAGAAAACTCAACTGCAAGACTGTTCAATACTCTATAACAAGTTCTGAGATGTGTTTGGAATATCTTCTTGGATGTTGATGCCCATTGCCAAGAAGCGATCCATCCAAGATGAATCTTTGTTCTTGTAGGACGTTTGTTTTTGAAGCATATGTGGGAAGAATGGGTGGTTTTATGACAGTGCTTACATGGATGAAGATCAAAACAATGATCTTTCAAATGGCTAACTTGGTCACAGTGTTGGCATTTGACAATCTACTGTTGTTGCTGTTGTTGTGGAAAAGAGGCGGGATCTGGAATAGCTAGAGGTGAACTGTCATGAGGAGCAGGTGAACTATCATGAATGAATTCAACACTCTGAAATTGAATGGGCTTTGAGTAGTCGGGAATATGAAAGGACAAGTCCTTGTCATATCTAAGACCAGTTATGTGCTTTTTGTGGACAAGCTGTTCCCAAGTCTGATGATGGGCTTGGGAAGTGCAGATTGAGTTTTTGCATCTGCATGTAACCTTGCTGCTTTATGGGATTTAGTTTCAATCTTCTGAACATAAACCAGTTCAGAATGATGAGTCCTTTATTTTAGTTCTTCTTTCTGTAGTTCTGTCTCAAGCTGCAAAAACTCAATATTCTCATGTGCATTTTGGAGACAAATTTTAATATTGGAAAGAGAGGTTTTCTTAATCTTAACCATCTCATCAACAGTGGAAAGTATTAAATTATTCAGTAGTTTCAATACATCATCTATTCTATCGATTTCAGACCAATATAATCAGAGAAGTGATATTATCTTCAGCTACAAATTATTCTATAAAATGATAAATAATTGCAACTATTAGATGAGTATTTCAGCCTCCAATTTGACTCCTTAATAAATTTGGCATAGACAATATATTTTGGAACACATACTCGCCCTTGACACCTTGAGATTTCAGAGCACAATTAAATCTGAAAACACAACTTAATCCTTAGGTAATGTTACAAATAATACATCCCTTATTGTCTGATCATAAACCCTGTGATATGTAATTCAAACTTCAGATCTGGTGTAATTTCTCCACAAATATCTCACCCTTTGATAGTTAGATGGAGCCAAGAATAAACAATTTTATGTTTTCTATGTTCAGCCCTTTTTCGTTGGTGTAAACACTAGCAAGAAACCCAACCTCTTCACTGTTGTAGAAGCTCCCACACACTGATGCTCTGTATGACTCGGTCTTCCTAATGGAAGAAATATATATCTGAAAAAATATGCAAAGCTCTTGAGAAAGCAGACTTGACTTCCACACCCATTGAAGTTTCTGTTCAATGCTTTAAACACTGTGTATATAATGCAAACTGTTCCACCTCTTCAAATGAACCATACGTATCGCAACACAGGTCACGAACTTTCGATTCATTTTAGCGCCGAGAGCAATGTGACCAAGATCTTATTGGTGTTGCAAGAGGCATTCATTCTAAAATTTCAATGCATGTTATTTCCTAGCGTATACATGCTTTAGTTGTCGTAGTAAATTCTTCTAAATCATTTGCCGTCAGTATTCATTCTCACCGGTCCATCGAAAGCACAAGTATTTCATGTGAAGGTTTTTAACGAATCTATTTGCAAATATCGTCCAAGAAAAGCCGTCAGTATGGGATTCTTTGACTTGTAATTATTTATCGGTGATTTCACAGAATCTGCCAAAGGGTCGCCATCATTTCCATCACTTAAGTGACTACCGCCCAGGGATCACTGCTATTCAGCGATGAAGCATAGATTTATGTATCAAATAACACGCCACATGAATGGACCAAATAACACAACATATTCTCGTGAAAGACAACGAAACAAAAGACTCAAGCATTTAATACATCCTTCAATGTATCCAATGCAACGAAAACAAATCCAAGCTGTGGAGTAGGGTGTTTCCAAAAGCTATGAGAGCATTTTGCAAAGCTGTGGAGTCAACACTTGACTGAATTGTGTAGGAGAGACGTTTGACTTGCAATGGCTTATAATGATTGGCACCAGCTTTAATGCATTTCACACGGTGATCGAAGGTTCCAAAATTCAGTATTTATCGACACATTCAATAAAAACTAGCATTCACTCAACAATACCTCAACCAACGATTTCAACAGTCTTGAAAAATAACTCACGCACATGTAAGAACTATTTACCATACATGAGCTCGTTACGATAAAGCGCTGAGGAGTAACATTATATGACTCGTTTGGGGAGGCCAACCGACGGTGGTGTGGCTCACTGTACTGACTTGAATGGTGTTGTGGGAGTACAGTGAGGAGTCGCCTGTGCAGGGAGGTACCAAAGCGCAGTTGGAAGGAGAAATCGGTGTGAATCGTTGTCTCTTAGATTTTCTGAAAGAGAGACTTTACAGGTAAAGACCGTGTATTATACAGAATGGCCAATCAAGTATCAGAATGTCGACCTTTAGATCTGACTCATTCCTCAGGGGAAAAACTACCGAGAAATGTAGCTTTTCTCATTCTGAAAAATAAATCTTTGTTTCCTGCATCGAGAATTTGATGGATGACAGAGACTAAGTCATTCATTCTGTCGGCTCATCTGAGCATCAATGAATTTAGAAATTCTGAAGAAATCTCTCCAAGCATTTCGCTTCTTATGACATGGTGTCGTATGTGTGTATTGAATATCTACAAGAAAACACGAATCTACATGATTCAATCACCCATTATCATTTCCAAAATATGTTTATACCAGTGTTGTCCAAGCTATTCCTTTTGCTACGCTGCTCCTGTAGCTACTCCACCACAGCGTAATGTTCAGCATTCATACCACAACATTCACTTAAAAATGCATCTGACAAAGGGCACAGTCTAGACAGAAGGCACATACTTGTCAAAGAAACACATATATGACACTGCCACAGAAGGAGTTACATAAAGACTAATTTCAGGAGCTAGCTCGAATCAATGCAACAAGGTATCCCGCAGAAAAATGTTCACATAAGAATTCAATGCATTTCACACCGTATATTTTCATATGTCTGGACTGTCGCATTGAATCACAACGGAACCCTTACCCTAACAAAACAGTTTGGACAGTGACGTACTGAGACAACATTTGGAGTGGAGACAACGTTTGTAGTGGAGTATAGGATACCAAACGTTTGCAGTGGAGATAGCGTTTTAAAAATCTATACTTCGATACCCATATTTGGTCAGAAATTCCAAACCAGTAATGGACGTGCCAACTGTTAGGAGCGAAGAGAAAATGCAGTTAGGCAATTATGTTCAGCTCAGTGAGCGCAAAGTGCAGACAATGATTAAAAATACCATATGGCAGAGAGGAGGAGCAAGGAGTCGCCTTCTGGCCGACGTTTATGAATAGCAAACGTTTATGGACAGATGGGTCATCCAGAGACCAAAAAGACAGACCTGTGGATTTCATAGGTCAGGAATGTCGGCAATGGCAGAGCCAACGCGCCATCACTTTTAACGCACACATGGTATTCTTTCAACGCACCAAAAATTATACATATGCCAGCACAAATATATACAATGAATTCAACACCAACACATGAATTAATCAACTAGCAATATCACCGAGAGTTCACGACCCACATAACATTAATGGTCAATGCATAGGTCTGGTGAGAGAAACACAAAAAAATGCCACAAGCAAATAGCGACTCAAATATGAGCAGGGCCAGAATTCGCCTACTCTGATACCATGTTAAACACACATGGGCACGAAGAGAAATATGAACGATAAAACATGAGAGTGCAATTTTTATTAACAACAGATATACATTTATAGTACAATATGTGACCATTGGGTTTCACATCCCAAGGTCTCTTGGACTCCTTTTGTCCATTCGACTTCCACACTAACCCATTGAGGATTAGGTGTCCAAAATTAGTTGGGATTTTTTAGCAAAACAAAAGATGGGAAGGTCACGGATTTTGTATTTTATGTTGTTAGAACAGTGAATCTATTGACCATTTATTTGTTTTTTCCCTTTCGTTAAGACTGTTTGGAAAGAGGTTTTGTTAGTCCTTAAAACAAAAGGTTGGTGGTTTGTTAATTTTGTTAAAGAAAGTTTGTGGCTTTACATTTAGATATTTAGTTTGTCCTCTTTTAAATTTATCCCCACATTTATGATGTGGTGCATCTGATTAGGGATAAATATATTTTTTTTTAGAATGATGTTGTATGCTCAACAATAATTGCACATAATTCTAGAGTTTCATTTTTGGAATATGTCAAGCCCTTGAAATCAAAGAAGATAAGAAGTATAAGGGATCTAGTGTTTTTTTTTTTTTGTAAATTAGGCTACTTCTATTATTATACAAATTGTAACAAAATGATTACAACGAGGCTTGCCTCAAAAATCACCATGTTGAGATGGATTTAACACAACTGGACACCTGACCTTGATAACCAGAAGACCAACATTTGTCCCAGACCAAAACTGGAGATCCCACAGACTGCCAAAAAACCAGATGGACTCAATGACCCCTATCTTGCTAACAGACACCGACATTGACCCAACAGTGTAGCATATGAAAATAAAACAGCGTACATAGTCGCGCTTGAAATTCGTGTTCGACTCAAACAGAGCTGAGTACAGCTTCAGCTTTGCAAAAAAAACTCCACTGACAAAACAGATAACAAGAAATACCAGATATATTTCATAGAGAGACCAGAACCACCACCCTTGCTCTTTGGAGATCTTCTCAAGCATGCACAGAAGCGGAGGGCTGCTCTTCCACCACCCTGCAACCGTATTGATCCGATGCGCTTGAGTCTGTGTAGGGTGCATCATCTTTCGCAGGCTCACTTGGTCGTGCCATCGCCACCGCACCCGAGGCTTCCACAGGCTGAGCTCTTTGACATAGGATTGGAGATGGAGACCTTCGTTCCCCAGGGCGTTCTGGTGGAACTGCATGGTTGCATTTTTCAATTCGCTCCGAGACATAGTATGTTGCGTTGTCCAATAAACAAGGGAATCTGAACCGGGTTGAGGGATGCGAGCTATGCCCACAGACATCACCACACACACACCCCCTGCCTCGCCCACGACCTCGCCTTGCGACCCTTGAATCAATTTCATCTAATGACGAATCCGTGGGGTGCGAGGAACGCTGAGGAATGGCTCTGCCTCTAGCGCCTCCCCGAGACCCGCCTCTGCGGCTACAGAGACGGCGCGGGGGACCCAGAATTGATGCCTAAAGGCTTGGAAACTAGTAGAGGCATAAAGAGCGGGAGAAACCCAGTCGTGAAAACACTCAAGGGTACTTCAAACATGAAATTGACCAGAGAGAACGCCCCGAATCGACCAAACCAGCTCTTAAGAGCACGAAGATGACCAACACTGTGGAACGGACACTCAAAGGAAGAGACCAAGGCTTTCAGAGACAAGGGCCGAGGTCTGAACCTCCAAGATCTCCTCCAGACCCCAGGAATCAACAGCAGGTCATAACAACAAAGTCCCCAAAGCAAAACGACATACAAAGCTTGAATGAGAAAGTGAATTACCAGTGCCAGCTCGCAGTAATTATACTGCGCGGCACCTCCTTCATCCATGTGCGAGCCAATGCAAGTGACCTGCAACCTGAAGGCTGATGGAAGAGCAAACGAGCGAGAGCAGCTGCTGTGGGCGGCGGTCTTAACTGTGAAATGAGTGCGATCTTGCAAACGAACCTTGGTTTTATTCCTCGCCTGCTCTGGATTGATTGCTGGACTTAACTGAAGAGGATAGATGGCGGGACTTGGTTGCCACTTGCCCAGTGGGAATCCCGCCTCTGTACCTTCCCACTTAAATAACACCCGCAGTCGGGAATAAGGGAGCTAGTGTTATTTGAAGGAAATGTATGGGGTTTATTTGATGGTTGTTATCAAAGGAATAATTGTGGGGTCGATGTTTACATTCTATTCCCTAATAATGTGGTTCTATAATGTTAGTTGGGCATTGGAAATGGAACGAACTTTGTTGCTGAGTTGATTGCTCTGTGGTGTGCTTTAAGGTTAGATTTGTGGAAGTAGGTGAAGGTTTTCAAACTAATTGGTGATTCTAAAATAATAGTGAGTTGGTTCAATGGAAAGGTGGATCTCCGAATCCTTCGCTTGGAATCATGGAAAAGGAAGATCCAGTTATTACAACAACGGTTTGAAGATCTTAAGATCCTTCACGATTAAAAGGAGCATATTGTTCTTATAGATCTACTCTCAAAGGAAGCTTTAATTTTGGATGTTGGCATTTGTACCTGTTCTAAATTCCACAATAGTGTTATATTGTTTAATCTCTTCAATCTTTCTTTTCCAATTCTTCTTTAAGTATAACTGAAAGATAATTTAGATGTTAAAATAAAAATGTCTCATAAAAAAATCAAATAAACTACCATGTAACCAAAAACTTCCATTTTTTATTTCTATTCTAAAAATATACAAAAAAAAACATATTTTCCTTTTATTAAAACATAAATGCATATTTGAATTTTAATTTCATTATTTTCATATATTAATTTTTAAATTTTTACATATTAAAAGTGTTAAAGCTTATCTATTAATATGAATATAACACCTAAGTTAAAATGCAATATACACCTATAGTAACTTCCATACATTTTGAATTTTAAAAATGATCGAAAGAAGTTTTAATTTCTTTCCCCAGCTCAAAGTAATGAGAAGAGATAATGAGCCCATGAGGCTGTGAAGAAATAATAACATTCACTGTAATTGAAATTTATTATTATTTAAATTTAGTTACATAAATGCTTACATGTATTTGTATTGTTAATTAACTTGACGTTAATGAACTCAAAGTTGTTATCAAATATCCAAGCTTATAAAAAATAAGAAATAAGTCTTCTCAAATTTATTTTAGGTAATTTTTCCGATCTTATTCCATTCAATGTATTTGGTATTTTTGTAACTTTCAAATTATTATATTATACTATATTTTTTATTTAATGAGATAAATTTTGTTGGAATTCAGAGGCACAACAAATCAATAAAATACACAGCAGAATATCAAGCACATAAGACAAGATTTAACGTGGTTCACCCAACCAATCTGGGCTACGTCCACCAAACATAGGCATCAGGAGTTTATTAATCAAATTGGAGATTACATCAAGAAATTCTCATAAAACCTCTCACACTCTTTTTAAACCATCTGAATGGTTCTCTGTTATATAGCATAGAGAATATAACACCCTCATAACTCCCTCACATCAAATATAGGAGGAATTAACTCCCTCCCAACAACCTGGAGCTAATCTAGGAACTGAATCCCTATTGTTGTCATCAGCTGAGATTTTTCCTATTTTGTTACAAACAGAAAATCTCAACAATCTCCACCTTGACAAGAATTCGTCTGATGCCCTGCTATTTTATTTTATCTTTTCTGCAAGCCAAGAGAAGCCAAACACCAGCGTAGCTTCTCCAACAAAACTGGTTTCATGAACATGTCTGCACAATTCTCCTTTGTATGCACCTTTTCAAGAGAGACTCCCCTTTCAGTGATAACCTGTCTTACAAAATGGTACTTAAGTGGAATATGCTTTGATTTACTATGATAGGCTGGATTCTTAGCCAAATGTATTGCACTTTGACTATCACAAAGTAACCTGATGTTGTCCTGTAACCTACCAAATTCACCAAGCAAACCTTTCAACCAAACCACCTCTTTGCAAGCATGAGAAGCAGCAATGTATTTTGCTTCAGTAGTGGACAAAGCAACAATGTTCTGTAGATTTGACATCCAGCTGATAGCTCCACCTGCAAGAGTAAAGACGTACCCTGAAGTTGACCTTATCTTATCCAAATCACCTGCAAAATTGGAATCAACATATCCGCAAACAAATTCCCTACTCTTATTGTAATAAATACAATAACTATTTGTGCCTCTCAAATACCGAAGCACCCATTTCACTGCTGACCAATGTTCTTTACCCGGATTTTCCATGTACCTGCTGACAACCCCAACTGCATGTGAAATATCTGGTCGAGTACCAACCATTGCATACATTAAACACCCTACTACATTGGCATATGGAATTCGAGACATATAATCCTTTTCTTCATCTCTATTAGGACATAAACTCGAAGAAAGCTTAAAATGGGAAGCTAAAGGGACTGAAATGGGCTTCACATTATCCATTCCAAACCTCAAAAGTATTTTCTCAATATACTTTTGTTGTGATAGCCATAGCTTACCATTGCTCCTGTCTCTGAAAATCTCCATGCCCAAAATCTGTCTTGCTGCTCCTAGATCTTTCATATCAAATGTCCTTGCCATCTGAGCTTTCAACCTGTTGATTTTTTCTATGCTTTTGCTTGCTAAAAGCATATCGTCAACATACAATACCAAGATAATGAATATGCCATTATTCAACTGTTTGAAATAAACACAATGATCATATTCACTTCTAACATATTTCTGACTCAACATGAAAGAATCAAACTTCTTATACCACTGCCGAGGCGACTCCTTCAGGCCATATAATGACTTCTTGAGCCTGCAGACAAATTTCTCATTGCGATGCTGAACAAACCCTTCCAGTTGTTCAATATATATTTCCTCATCTATATCACCATGTAGAAATGCAGTCTTAACATCTAACTGTTGCAACTCCAAATCAAACAAAGCCACTAATGCTAACACAATTCTAATTGAAACAATTTTAACCACTGGCGAAAAAAACTCATGAAAGTCAATACCAGCTTTCTGAGAAAACCCTTTTACAACCAGCCTCGCTTTGTACATGTCTTCCGTATCATTCACACCTCGTTTCAGCTTGAAAACCCATTTACACCCCACAATTTTCTTGTCTTTCGGAAGCTCAACCAGATCCCATGTGCCATTCTTACCTAAGGCCATCATTTCGTTCTTCATGGCTGCTTTCCACTTGTCACTTTTTGAACCTTCTATTGCTTCCTGATAGCACAGAGGTTCATCTTCATTAGTAGTAAATGCAACTGAAGTAACATAATCATCATACCTTCTCGGTGGTCGTTTGATTCTTGTCGACCTCCTTAAGGATGTTTCTGGTGCTTCCTGGATTGGTTGACTACCATCTATAGGAACTTCTTGATGACTAGTATCTGAAACCTGTTCATGCTCTATACCTGAACCCTGTTCATGTTCTGATTCTGAAACCTGTTCATGACTAATATCTGAACTATGGTCATCATGACTATCATTAGAAATGCTATCAAACTGAATGTGCTGAAAGTCATATACATCATCTTGTTTCAATCTACTATCTACATCTAACTGTACAAGAGAGGATTCATTAAACTTTACATCTCTGTTGATGATGATTTTGCGGGTAGTAGGATCCCACAATTTATATCCCTTTGTTCCAACACCATACCCAACAAAGATATACCTTTTAGACTTTGGGTCTAACTGAGTTCGCTGATGTTTAGGAACTAGAGCATATGCATCACAACCAAACACTCTGAGTTTAGAATAGTCAGAAGGGTGTCCTTTCCATACCTCTTACGGAATCCTGCAGTCTATGGTCATCGATGGAGATCGGTTTATCACATTACAAGTTGTTTCCACTGCTTCTGTCCACAACTCCTTTTGCAACCCGACGTTACTCAGCATACTCCTTGCTCTCTCGAGAAGAGTCCTATTCATGCGTTCAGCAACTCCATTTTTCTTAGGAGTATAAACTGTGGTCTTATGCCTCTCGATCCTTGCATCCTTGCAATAGCTGTCAAACTCCTTGGAAGTAAACTCACCACCATTGTCAGTTCGTAAACATTTTATTATTCTACCAGTGTTGTTTTCTACCAATGCTCTAAACTGCTTGAAAACTGAAAACACATCAGACTTTCTTTTCAACATGTAGACCCAAACCTTCCTAGAAAAGTCATGAATGAATGATACAAAATAAGATGAACCACCATATGAGGTTGTAGGGGCTGGTCTCCAAACATCTGAATGGATATAATCAAGTATGCCTTTACTAGTATGTTTGCCTGTTTTAAACTTTTGTTTACTTTGTTTACCAAACAGACAATGCTTACAGAAATCTAATTTTCCAGACTTTAGATTTGGAAGTAACTTGCGATCAGCCAATATTTTCAACCCTCTCTCACTCATATGCCCCAATGTTTGATGCCATAAGTGAATGGAGTTACTGTCATGTGCAGACACAGTAGACACAAAAGCTGACCCTGTACCTCCTTCTAACTGAAATAGATTTCCTACTTTCTTAGTTTCCATAACTAGTAAGATGCCTTTGTAAATTTTCATTACTCCACCTTGAATTACAGTTTTATACCCATTTGAATCAGGTGCTCCTAATGAAATCAAGTTTTTCCTTAAATCTGATACATGCACATCAGTTAATATTCTAGTTGTCCCATCAAACATTTGAAATTGTATGCTCCCAATCCCAACAATATTACATGTTACATTACCCATGTACACAACTCCATCATTAATTGATTTATATTCTTTAAACCATTCTTTATGGATACACATGTGGTTTGATGCCCCGGAATCTAACAACCAATGTTGACCATGATTTGACACATTAACTGATAATACTTCATCACTCATACCTGAACCTGATGTCGAACCTGTATCTGTCGTATTCGCCTCCTTCTTCTCTGTCGAAGACTCTGCTTTTGAAGTTTGCTGCTGACGCTTCCAGCAGTCCTTCTTTAAATGCCTTGATTTGCCACAAAACCAACACTTTAGCTTACTCTCCTTCCCTTTCGACTTTGAACGTGAGTCGCTCGGCTTCTTGGGGCGTCTTTCTTTCGAACGACCTCTAACCATCATGGCTTCTGATGTAGAGGTTTCGAAATGCGACTTCCTCCTTGTTTCTTCCGATAATAAGGATGCAACTACATCATCAAACTCAATAGTTTCTGATGAACTAAGACTTATAGAAGTAACAAAATTATCCCATGATTCGGGCAACGAGCACAATAAAGTAATAGCTTTATCCTCGGATGGAATTTTTACTTCTATACTTTGTAATTGCACAAGAAGAGTATTAAAAGCATTTAAATAATCAGCAATCGATATACCTTCCTTCATTCTCAAACCGTACAACTGTCGCTTCAGGAGAATCCTATTGGTTAAGGATTTGGTCATGTACAGTTTCTCCAGTTTCGATGTACCTTCCTTCATTCTCAAACCGTACAACTGTCGCTTCAGGAGAATCTTATTGGTTAAGGATTTGCTCATGTACAGTTTCTCCAGTTTCGTCCACAAACCAGCAGCTGTTGTCTCCAACACAATATTAAACAGGACATCGTCCGCTAGGCATAATCGAATGGCACTTACAGCTCTTTCAGCCATTTCGTCCCACTCATCGTCTGTGATGTTGTAAGGTTGTTTGGATTTACCCATCAATGCCTTTACCACGCCTTGTTGGACAAGCAAGTCATGCATTTTCACCTTCCAGATCTCGAAATTATTCTTGCCATTAAATTTCTCTATTTCAAACCGGGCACTTTGGGTTTTCGCCATTTTGTATCAAAAATTACAATAATCTCCAATCTCAACGTTTTAAATACCAGCAATTTCAAAAAAATTGCCTATGCCTTTAAAACAAAAATATCTTCCCTTCACACACAAAAAAAAAAAAAAAAAAAAATTCTCCCTTTGTCTTTCTGCCTTTCTACCTTTGCCTTTAAAACAAAAACTGCCCTTTTTTTTTTTTTTGCACTTCACAAAAAAAAAAAAAAAAATGTTGTTTGCTCTTAAAAAAAAAAAGATTTCCTTGTTTGCTCTTTACAAAAAAAAAATATTCTTGTAACACTCACGTTATATGTTGCAAACAAAAAACCTTATGGACCACGTAAATGTTTTTTGTTCTTTGTGGGATATATGCCAAAGGAATTTACACGAAATAACGTTGTTTACCTGCCTTTCCAGCAATATCATTTGAAGATTCGTATGGTTATTATGTTTTTGTTGTAGGTAAGGAACATCCCACAAAGGCAAACAATATTTTTATCCTTGAGGAAGTAGATCAGAACAGTAAGCTTCAATGGAAGATACCAATCACTGGAGAAATCACGTTCTGTTAAAACAAATCATGGTCCAACTGTAATACGTTGAAACTTTTGAATGTGTTTGTGGCATCGGGAAAAACTGAAAGGCACTTGCTGGAGCACTTAACAAATAAAATGAAACAGTCACCAATACGAAGCAAAAACAGCACACCAGCACTCCAGCACCAAATATCTTCAACAATATTTAAAAAATATGCTCCAGTAATATTTAAAAAATACGCACCACACAATATTTCGCAGCAGGCTCCAGCAATGAATTAACAACAGCGTTCAAGCTCCACGAAATAAAAAACATACGCACCAGCAATTTAAAGAACAGGCTCCATGCAATATACAACACCTCTAACAGCTCCATGCGCACAGGTCACAGCGCTTCCCGCAACCAAGCAACTCCAGCACACACGCAGGTTCTTCCCTCAGCGCAACAGCACGCTTGAACCTCTGCTCCAGTCTCACGACACAAGCCACTCTAGCAATATACAGCTCCTTCAGTGCTCCAGCACAGCCAGCGCTCCATGCAGCACCTCCAACATGCTCTGATATCACTTGTTGGAACAGGTGCACAACAAACAAACAATTAAACACACAACAGAAGCACATAAACACAATATTTAACGTGGTTCACCCAACCAATCTGGGCTACGTCCACCAAACATAGGCATCAAGAATATATTAATCAAATTGGAGATTACATCAAGAAATCCTCACACTCTCTTAGCAAATCATCCGAATGATTGCCTGTTATATAGCATAGAGAATCTAACAGCCTCATAACTCCCTCACATCAAATATAGGAGGCATTAACTCCCTCCCAACAACCTGGAGCTAATCTAGGAACTGAATCCCTATTGTTGTCATCCTTCAGAGATTTTTGCCTATTTGACTCAAACAAAAAATCTCAACACATGTGTCTGCAGCTTGCTCATCACTTGGGTGTTCAACTTTCAATCATCACACGAAGGTGAGGATTCCCATCTTGAAGGTTACATGTAATTTAACCATTTCTTTATACATTTTATTAATTTTTCATAGGTTAATGGTATATCTATTTTTTTTAATATATTCCTCCGTAAGTCATAGGTTTCAAGCAGGACCATAATTTTATTCTCATGTACAACTGCATATCTTTCATTCTGTAGCCTCATGGAATGAACTCACATAAAGCAATTCATTCCCATTTCCAGGGTACCCACATTGGTAGAAAACAACAAAGATGCAAAGCTCTCTTTATTCTTTCGACCCCAGCAGAATTAAAGGGGAAGGTGCAAAATGTGTTTTACCTCGGTAATAGGTCTATTTTAATTAAGAGGTAATTTTTAGGGGTTAGTATTTAACAATATGTTTTTTAGTTTATTAAGTGGTCTAAGTTTATTAGAGATTACATGAGACTTTATTTGTGGTTTGAGAAATTGATTTTGGGGTATGTAAGTAGTTAAAATCACAAAATGTTTAGGCCACACCAGCATTTAATATGACTGGATTATTCCCTATAAAATTTTGAATAGATTTCAATACATCCATCATCATGCTAGTAAGCCTTCACCAACATAATTCTTCTTGATAAAATAAATATATTTTATTATTATTTAAAAATTTAACATTTTGAAAAATATTAGATATTTAAATTGTGTACGCTCAATTACTTAGTCAATTACTTACTGACAATCCGAATTTGGGAGGGAAACTCCTATTTCCACCTGTATAGCATTATAAATGCGCCCTAACATGCGCCCTTAATAGCCCGATATAACGCACCCTTATTTTTTTTTCTAGTGATCAAGTGTTATATCTAGCCATTGAAAACACATGTCAGAGTATATTTATAATACTATAAAAATAGAAATAAGAGTTTCCATTTGGGAGCAGCCAGCCCTTTCTCCAAGCCCAAGCGCGAGTTACTAAACTCTGCGCAGTCAGAAAGAATGGTGTACCTGTGATGATGTTGAGTCCTGAGTGCGGGGAGGATCTAAATCATATGTATAGGTAATTAGCTCAGAAAACACTATAGAATTGATTAGTCAAATGATTTCCTAAGATGGGTACAAGCGTTCTGACCAGACCGTCTAAGAAATAAATGGTGTGTGTGACTAGAGTCAGCTCCGGAAAGGACAAATGCAAGCCAGCAACTAAGTACCGAAAAGTTGGATGCTTATGCAAGAAAAGCTGACAAACATCACATTAATTCATTGGAAATTTTGGAAGAAGAGTTGGGAAAACATTTTAAAAATTCACGCGAAAAAGACTGTCAAGAAGGACACACCAGGGTTGGAAAAGATAAGTTTTAAGAATTATATAATTTTTTTAATAAGACTTTGGGTAATAATGTTAAGTTTGAAATAACATCAGGGTTTTAATTTTGTTTGTTTCACGATATCTCTCCGAAACAAATAGGACACTGGTAAGTGTTATGCAATAAACAAATATAAGTTTTGGGGAGTGAGAAAAGTTGTTTTTCTCATCAAATACAAAATTAAATTATCTTATTTAATGTAATTCTTAACATTTTAGTGTGTTTTTAGATATATAATTTTATTAACATTTTAGTGTGTTTTTAGATATATAATTTTATTAATGATGAAAAAAACATAAATAAAGAGTGATATCTATATATATAATTTCTGACTTTATTTTAACATGTTATGTGTTTTTATTAACAACTCAAGGATAATTACTATGACAACTTTATAACAAGGTTTATTTATCATCCAGAGAATATAACACTTTTAAAATTCATTTTATTATTCTACAAATAATAAATTCTAGAATAATTTTATTAATCTAGGAAAACTAATTCACTAAATAAAATTTAGGATTATGAAGTTGACACATTTTAGCAAATACTTGAAATTTTTTAAATACATAGTTCTTATCACAAAACAATTAAAGAATATAGGAGATAATCGGAAGTTGCACTATAAAATATTTTAAATCTTAAGAAAAAATAAAAATATTAAGCATCACTTATTAAGGAAGTTATAATTGTTGATAATTGAAGTGAACCATCATTGCCAATGCATGTCCATCATAAAGTGCTTGAGATACTTATGATTTCCTATAAAGAAATGATGCAATTTTATTTAGAAAAGCTTACATCTCAAAGTGTAGGATCAATAAACTATTTTTTTTGGCATTAACAATATTGACATAGACAAGTTTCATAGAGGTCACTCCGTATAAAATTGCATATATAACAACGTTTAGTGTTGAGATTCTATGCATGGTGACAATGCAATCTATTATAACTCAAGATTACATGGCATTTGGTTGGTGCCCCTATTTGAAAATTTTCTTGTTATCATCACACTTATATGAGATATCAATATTTTGATCAAATCTAGAATTTTATGATCAAGAGAATAAAACATGCTCCTAATTAGCTAAAGCATGCACTTTTGTGAATGTAGCTCAAGAATGTGAAAAGGTGGTTAGAGGCCTTATTAAGAAAACCGCTAAGGTTAAAAAATGTGGAAGCTTTGGACGAAATGAGTATGAATAATGGTTTTCTATATGAAATGATCAATGTGACTACTTCTAGATAATTTGCATAAGCATTTGTGAATAAATATAAAATTATTGTGCTAATTAACTTGAGGAATAAAAATGCACAAATATTTTTTCTCATTTCATGATAAATTATGTTTTTGAATTAGGGAATGAAATCTAACTATTCCTAAGTTCAAATATCTCCATAAGCATGTATTCTAATCTATCAAAGCACACAACAAAGTTTTCTTGCAAGTACGAGAAGTGTTACCACATAAGTGGTAGTCTAAGTTTGTGAGATAAATCAAATAGCTAATGAAATTTAAAGACTACCACATGACAAAGTAGGATGTAATGATTTCCCTTACAATTTTTTACAAGGAAATTGATTCTATGAAGGTAGAGTATGCATTTGTGTGAAGTAAGGAGAAAATGTGAAATTAAAATTTGGAGCTAATTTGATACATGAATATCTTCTAGAATAGGACCTAATTGGAAAATATAAGGTGATAGGAGGATTGATTAGGAAACACACAAGCATTGTTATTGTCTTTCATTGTAAACTCACATAAGAATGTAGCATTCATTTTCAAAATCCGTTTCATGCAACTTTACAACTTTGCATATTGTACCCAAGTTTAGTAAAATATTTAATTGTAGGATATTCCAAGGATAATTTTGAAAAAGTATAAATATATAAAGTTCAAACCATGATTCGAGAAATACTTTCCAACACTTGGAACAAAATTTAGTTACTTATGTGAGGTGTAGGATGCATTTTGGTGGAACTGATTATAATAAAATATGGACATTAAGCCAAAATTACTCACAATGCCATTTTCATGGATATGGATCTATCATTGGGTGACAATGTGGATTTTTTTATATCTGGAATTGTTAGGAAGTTACATTACCATAAGACAATATATTTGGTTCTTCTAAATCAAGCCTACCTATTGTAGTGCTGGCATGCATTTTCTTGAGGCACTATCATTCTTGAGTTGGCATGGACACTCTATGAAAATCAAGTTAATTATGGAAAGTGTACTTCATTGATAAAATAATTAAACACAACATCTGATTATTAAGGAATGAGTAATGGTTTCTCTTACTAATTATATGCTTATGATGCTCTTTAGTTTTCTAATCCCTTGTTTGGAGAGGCCAATGATTGGGAATATATCTAGTTGTGTTTTGATTTTTGTGTTTGAGGATTTTACTTACAACTATCTTAATGAGATCATTTGTAAAAAAAAATGTCATCAAATGTTTAATGCTTAAAAGATATCACATATCATCTGCCCATGGTAAATAAAAGCATAATAAGCATAATTATATGCTTAGTAATGGGGAAAAATCGAAGGAAAGTGACTATGAGGACATTTCATTGTCCAGAAGGAATTAATGATAAGAAATTTGGGATTAGGTTGTTATATTCTTATCAAGTTCATTGTCAAGATGCAATTTTATGAAATTCCTTCAACTAGAGCTAACCAAGTTCCTTTTTATTTCTATTGAAGAATGTCCCCATTAATGTAACATCATCCTCCCACATTTACCCATATTAACTGGTCTGTTGGGGTAAACATGTGATGAGAGGCTACTATGATGTGATTCAACTCCCCATGTATAGTTAAGGAAGTGGAACCAACAAAATCAAACCAATCTAACCTTCCTCACATGCTGCAGAACCTTCAGGAGCCAACTAACCCTTCCAGGTGGCCAACCCCTAAGGCATATTAACATTTCTATGATTTGGACCCCTAGTTGCTCCCATGACACGCCATGCATGCGAATGAGGCCTTCCAGTCATTCCAACAACAAGGTCATGCCAATGATTTGTGGGCTTTTTCTGCTAGTTTTGAGCCAACAACCCTAAATTTTGTGCCACTTTTTCAGGTTCAAGACCGAGGCCACTTCCCAGAACTTCATGAAAGTTTCGAAAATGATAAATGACATTCGAACAAAGGTACACATGCAAACACTTGATTAATGACTTGACTGGACCCCTACAAGCCATGACACACATTTCACCAAACATGTCACAAATATGCATTCTATAGGTCATAAAAACAAATCTGAGCATAGGGGTCTCACACTTATCTAAGATTCATAAAGAAGCATTGTTGCCATATCACAATAGTTGCATTATCATCTATTAGGTCATATATTCAGTGTACTTTCAATTATTAATAAAAACATGATGAGAGCCACATATCAATTTTGTCATAAAACATACTTATAACCCACATATAACCAACATAAATAACAAGGATATAACAACCATAAAATCTACATATAATCCAATACATTTACACATGAAATACCAAGGAGAAGAGCTCTTATAATGAATGCAAAATCCAACCACAAATGGGACTTCCATGAAGCACCCGGCCATAGATTAACTAAACCAAATATTTCAATTAGCCAATTACCTCTATGCCATACCCCAATCATGAATGTGAGACTAAAAACCAAACCAAACTAGGTTTCCTCAGGCTTTACCGCAATCCCCATGAGATCATTAGGCCCTAAAAAAGCATGGATGCCACCGAATTTCTCCACCTACACTATGAAGAATTTTCCTGTCTGCTAGTATCTAGACTTTACTGTATATCCCCCCATATAATGGTTAAGGATTCCTAGGCCTAGTTAAGACTCCACCCTCCAAGATTTATTGTATATCCCACCATTCACTGGTCAAGGATTCCTAGGCCTGATTGCTGGCACACGCCTCTAGGATTTATTGTATATCCTGCCATTCATTGATTGAGGATTCCTAGGCCCATCGAGGCACGCAAAATCCAGCTTTACTGCAATCCCAGTCTGGTCCAGGGATTTCGAGGCCATGTTTTCTTTCTTTCAGAGACCACCTCAATTAGTTTCGAAACCATCCGACATTCCAGTTCAACCAAATACAAGAGAACTCATCACACCATGGTTATCTCGAAATGGAAAGGAAAGGATGAAGAACAATGTCACACCTGGCAAAACCCATGCCAATGACAGAAAGAGAACCAAATACACACATGCATGTACCATGCATGCCAAATCTAGAAAGGAAATTGGATATGAAAATCGATACCTACAAAACATCCCGTTGTAGCTACATCATACTCTTCCTTGCTTTATATTTGCCTTCTTAGTCCTTCCTTTACTCTCCTTGATCCAATGCGAGAGTGCTCCAAGAAAACGCTAAGTGTCCAACAATGAGAGAGAGAGAAAATAGAGAGAGAGCTTCTAAACTAAAGTGACAAAAAGTATCAACTGATCCTTAGAAGCCTTTTTATTAGTGAGACCTCTATTTTCTTCTATTTTCCATTATTTTCTATTATTTTCCTTCATTTTTCTCTTCACATGCAACTTGCGACCTTTCACCTTTATTTTCTCCTAATTTCCATTATTTTCATGAATGAAAAACCAATAAATGCCTCATGCCTTTCCAAAGCCTTTTATTTTTTCCTTTAGCCATAATAAACCAAATTCACACCCACACTAGGATGTTTTTCCCAACACTCAACTTGGAATATGTGTCCCATGACCTTGGTTATTATTTTTCCTTTATTAACTTTATTACATGGAATTTTGACCAGGGTTGTTATAATTAAACACCTTTCACAATGCCTTCTTTCTAATTTTAGAAGATTGGACATTTGCATGTATTAGGTTGCATGTTAATAGATTATTTCTCTACTACCTAACACCGAGTTTCAATTTATGTAATTAGAAAGCTTTTAAGTTAGTAATCAAGAAAATATGTTAAATAATTCATAATGTACAATGTTAAGATAAATTGTAAATATTGTAATTTATATTGTAACCAATGCTCTTTGAGATTCTGTGTGTATTGTAGTTGTCAAAGCATGTTTACGTTACTTGTACCTATAAAGGATATTTTCACCTTTTATGATAGTGGTGGTTTTTTAGTTTCTCCTATGTAAATTTCACAAACATATAGAGTAAGGGAGTAATTTGGTATTTACGAAGTTGTATTAATTTTCCCATTATTACAAGTGCTTATGGTATAGTATACACACTAAGAAAACTCTATACTTCTCAGTAATAGTGCATATGAAAAAGGCCAACATTTATTTATTAGTGATTATATATCTTAGGTTAAGGGTGGATTATATTGAGTTATTGTTTGTTTATAGGATTAGCCTTGGCATGATTGAATTGAAGAGACAAAGACACCAAGCGAAACAAAGCATGGAAGAAGAAGATGACATTATAATGTAGTAGGATCTCTTAAGGCCTAAGTACGAAAGTGAAATGTAAAGTGTTATCCTTTTCAATTGCAATTACACTAATTAGTTTCAATGTTTTTTGAAAATGTTGGGTTTAGCTCTATCATGAATGGATTCAAAATTTATTTGCATTTTTTAGGTTGTTGAGTTTGGTTTATGGAACTCACACCGATTTGATTTTATCCTTCCTCGAAGTAAATATTTATTGTGAGAGGTGCACATGTGAATAGATTTGAACTTTGTACTTGCTCCTATTTTAAGTACTGTCGAATGTGTTTGTAACAAAAAGTGAACATGTGTTTTTTATCCTTACATTTATGTAAAAGAATTAGTTATTCTTATTCTATGTTTCGTTAATACCTACTTACTCACATCTAAACTTGAATGGTGTCTACTTCGTTTAATGAATATTAAGTGAAATATAAAGTTATTAAGCTTCTTATAGTAGCTTAGATGGCTATGATACATTGGATGACTTGAATAAGGATTATCACATCCATCTAGACTTGTCTAAATTTGTTGCCAACTAGGTAATTTTCAATCAAATTGAGTTACTTAAAATTTTAGTATTGTGTCATTTATAATTTTTGCAATATTTGAGGTTTTCTTCTCATTTCCTCTCTTATCAGATTTGTCAATCCCATAATCCTCTCTAATTCTTGATTTTAGGTGTTGAACTTTGAGGAATGCTTTCTAGGCCATCCTCCTTTTTAAAAGGGTCATTGGTTCATTAGTTTATTCTTGTAATGCCCACCCCCTTATCATATTATGTTATCCTAGGTTTTTATCCTACCTACTATGATATTATTTAATGTGATAGATCCTTATTAGTGTTATTATACGAGGTATGCATATGCTAGCTACATACATACACCTTGCATAAATACCCTAGAATTCTATGGTCTATTATGCTAGATGATTGATTAATGATTAAACTTATGATTATCCTTAAGCTTGATTAATTATTAATTAATTTATTAACACTTAATCTTGATTAATAATTGATTAATGATTTATGTTTTATTATAATTAATTAAATATTTAAATCAATTAGGATTCTTACAAATCCATTGATTTGACCAATCTTTAAAAGATAATATTATTTTATATTGGATTAATTAAGGGGTGGGTGAATTCCTTGACCACCCAAGGCATTAACTAGAGGACAATGGGGTAGGTGGGAGAGATAAGGTTGGGTTGGGCTCAAGAAAATTAAGAAGGTAGGTGGGAAAGGAGGAGGTTATTTTGTTTTTTGGGAAGGTAGGAGTCAATGAGAGTAGAGTAGTCCGAGAGAAGGGTGGAAGGAATTTGTAAAGTGGAGTGGATTTTGGTTTTGGACATCAAGAAGGTGTTGAAATGAGAACTTAGACATACTATGATTGCAATTTTGGACTTGGACTCAGAGGGCTAGGGAACTTGTGGAAGTTCCATGAGCTAGGAAGTTGGATATGATGTTCCTAGTTGGTAAGGGGGTATATTATGTCAGGTGGTCTTAGAGGTCTCAAGAGCGGCATCAAAAAAGGGCAACAACCACAATCAAACTAGGTATTTTTCTTGTTATTTTTCAAAATTATTTGAAATTTCCCATGAAACAAATTTTCTACAATAAAATATGTTTTTGGAAATGAACTGAAAGGATTACATTATGTAGTTGAATTTTTTTTTTTTTTTTTTTTTTTTTTTTTTTTTTTTTTTTTTTTTTTTTTTTTTTTTTTTTTTTTTTATGTCCAAGTAGAGGAAACAAATCATTTTTTTACAAGCTTGAGGCCGTAAAAAGGGGGCCTCACATGTGGTATTAGAGCCCAAATTCAAAATCTGGACACTAAATCCACCTGTATACTTGTGTGCCTGAAGCAATAAAAAAATTGTTGTTTTCCTTCTCTTTCTAGCACATGGAGGGTGTGAATATATCTTAATAAATATAATATGATGGAAAGACAAGTGAATTGTTCTTCCTACATACATACCAATTTTATCCCTTTAACAGAAACAAAAGGCAACAAAGTAAAAAATGTTAGAATTCCTTACATTCACCTTGTGTTAAAAACTTTATTGATCAAATTTGAAAGAAGATGATAGCCTAACTTCTCATGTCCCTTTTTGAGTGATCACTACAGGGAAATGATCGATTTAATTACATTAATATGTGGCTATGAGAATGAGGTGAACTTTATAAAGTCACATTATTATGTATTCATTATAAATTTTTTGAGGTAAAAAATGGGCCTCCCAAGGGGTATTATAAAAAAAATGATGAGTTGGGGATTATATGGGGAAGGTATATTTGAAAAGTCATCTCCTACACTACTTTCCATGTACACTCTAATTAAATATGGTTGAGATACTTTTGAGAATTGACTAGAAATAATAATAAGAAAAGAAATCCCCAAAATCTATTTTAAATTCCTCAAAAGATATTGTCCTTCTCGGATAAAATGTGTATGAATGAATTTGATCACAACCAAATTCAGGTACAAGAATTACCATTAGAATTTATATATTTGTAGAATTCATTCCTTTATTCAACGATTGATATTAATGCTACGCAAGGCAAAGGATACTTAGGGTAATGTTTGATGGCTCACATGCTATTCTTTGTTCCTACATTCAACCATTGATATTAATGATATTCATGTCCAAATATAGCTGTAGATTATGAATTTGATGTGGGTTATATCTCGATTCTAAAAATTCCATATTTTATGAGATAAGTGATGAGGCATTTACAAGATAAGTAATGAGGCGGGAAGTGAAAGTCTAAGTAGGTGGGAAGTAATATCTAGATGGGTTCACTCATGTTAAAAATAGGCTGCGTTGGTAACAATTCTAAAACCATCCAAAGACTCATCGAGAGAGCATGCTGTATGAGAATGAGAGAAGGGGGAAGAAAATTGTCAAGAGAGAGCTTAGAAAAGTGGAAAATTCTTTGTCAACTATGGATAAAGTATTTCTCCTATCATTTTTATGTAGACAAGTTCATAAATATTTTGATTCTCTCTTTGTTATTGGTAGTCATAAATGGGACAAAATTTACTTATTGTTTGATGAACAACCTATTTATGATACTGACAATGAACTTTAGAGATGAAATTTGATGCTGGCTCAAATAGCTATTTGGTTATTAATGCCACCACCATTTTCTCATCCACAAACCAATCACTCTACATCCAGTTATAGGTTGTGCCCATTTATAAATCAATTAGAAGAAAACAATTTAAACACAAGATTATTCTTAAATTCCCCTTTATGCTCTGATTCACTAAATATATACTTTAGTTCAAAGTATATATTTATATGAACATCATCAAATTCTCACAAACTCATATAATCTTCAGTAATTGGAACTTATTAAATGAACACGTTTGTTACAAGGTTTAAGAAAATGTTGCGGGAATCATGATTATAGAAACCAAAATTGGGAATTAATGTGAATGTTTTCCTTCTGTTTGTTGGTCTTTGCTTTCTAGTACACTAAGTGTGCATCTCTCTCAATATTTGGACCTAATCAAGTCTTATTTCCTTTCGATCATTCTACAACCGTTATAACCAATTCACTTAATATTAGAAACAACAACCTTATGCTCCTTCATATGTCTAATGATTCCTCCTAGGTCATTGAGCAATTCATGAACTCAGTCACACTACTAGAGTACACTTAATCCACCCTCATTCCATATACAAACACCAATTCATATACTAGCATAATGATATAAAACCTAACCTGCACTTACCTCCTTTGTAGTAGTGAACCAATAACTTGATCACCCTTACAAATGTTCTATTTATGCAAGTACATGTTACTGGTATAGCCCTACAATTCTTCATACAACTTATTTATTCTCAAAACATGTTACAAGAACGCTCACAATAAATTTTTTAAGTCCACTTATGATTATGATCTCACCTGGGTAGCAG
>APFE031647522.1:25370-49175 GCA_000404065.3 Pinus taeda | reverse complement strand
GGCCCTGTTGGGGTTAGTTGGGCAACCAAGCTCCCTGGATCATAACTTGGTCATGTGATCTTTTTTGGTGTGTATGATACCTTGCTGGAAATATTTTTCCGAGTAATACAACATTTTCCATAGGCATGTACCTATGCTTGTTGGTCTGTTACGGACCTCAAAAAAATGTTGTTTAGGGGGTCAAAACAACTCTGGAAGTTCAGGACCCCAACTACTACTAAAAATAGTAAATGCTGTTATATATAAGGAAACAGACGAAACTCATAAGAGGTCTAGGTGGAATATGTGGGTGGCCACCAATATCCACCTAGATCAACCTTCCATATAACCTAGGAATGGAATATATAATATAGTGATGATGGATGTTGTTGACATCAACCTCTCCATTTAGTCACGTTAATATGAAACTCCTCATAAGATGCAACTGAAATTGACCACAAGGCCTCTATTATCATCAAATGGTACCCAAAAAATCCCTTGACCAATGGTTGAGGTTCCTCCTATGTTTTACAAGGGACCATTACAATGAAACACTACTAATGCATGGCCTCCCCATCATTATAGAATTGTGAATGACTTGGCATAGTCACCTATCAGCATGTCAACATTGGAAATTCCCCGGAAGTTTCCTTGAAAACGCAATGATATACTCTCCTCTTTAGGCATTGTGGATCCATTTGACGATCAAATGATTTTGTTTAACATTGATAAAATAGATACTCCTCATCTCCCATGATCTTTTTTTTTCCATATCCCTGTCTCCATTGAGAATGTCCCACTCTCCCCTTGCTAAAGGATTTCATTACCTTGGATGAACTTCAACCAGACTAAAGGTCCCCAAGTTGCAAGAATTTCTATCTAAGTCATCTAAGAAGAATAAAGCATTACACCAAACCACCCTTGCACTTTGTGCAAACATATGGACATTACTCGCATCACTGCCCTCATATCTCACATTTTCGTGATACCCTTATCGTTCTTCATGAGATGGATGCTTATCATAGTGGAGCTATAAAATTTCTTGGTTGATTTTCCATGTAAATAAAATAAAACCAAGGTCATGGAACACATATTCCAAGATAAATGATGGGTTAACATTACATTAGGAATCACTTATGGTTTATTAATGACTATTGAAATTGGAAAAGGCATTGGCAGAGGAAAAGACGAAAAATGGAGTTTAATTAAGGAAATAAAGGAAAATAGGAGAAAAGGAAGGTGAAGAGACACAAATATGCATGCAAGGGAAATTAGAGAGAAAATGAAGGAAAATGAAAGAAATAAGGAAAAAGGAAAGGAAGAGACTAGACATTAATGATAAAAAGGCACCTGGGAAATAATTAACAAATTTTACTTAACTTTTGATCAGTTTCAGAAATTGAACACCAAGAGGAGAGAAAGAGCACTTGGATAAAAGCAAGCAAGAAATCAAGAAAGAAAAGAAAAGAAAGGGAGTGCAAGGAGAAGGTTGGAAAAGCAACTATAATGTAGGAATTTATAGGGTAAGCTACTCAGATAGAACACCAAAGGACACCGCTCACAAATAGATCACAGATCAATACACCAGTATTCTTGACGTGGTTAAAACCCTCAAAGAGGGAAATAGTCCATGGCCTGAGACAACGCGACCACTTCAAGCAATTTATTAATGTAAAATAAAGAAAATTTACATAAGCTTCTATCATGAATGATCATCTTACAAATAACCCTCCATTCTCTTTAAATAGAGATCATGGACCAATCGGGTGTTAAACCACAGATTAAGCATCGGTAATATCAAGGAGAGAATGAACCATCGGATCACTTCATGTCTAGAACATATCGTGATCATCGAATTGTAAGTTACAAAAGTACATAGTAAATAAACACACTTTACCTAACCGTACACTAGACCAAGTTATACTTAACTATTTCCTATGTGTTGGAATATCCTAACATCCCCCCTTAAGAAAAACTTGGGATGGGATTTAAGGATGCACAAAATATGACACAATAGGAGAAGGAAGGCGGAATTAGAGCCTATCCCTCCTTAGTGACAATTTCCTGAACTCCAACCATAAATCAAAGTTTAGTAAACTTCGCCTCTGTGAGAGCCTTTGTAAAGATGTCTACAACTTGATCATCAGTTGAACAATATTGCACTTCAAGAACATGGTCATGAATGAGCCTTTTGATGAAGTGCATGTGTAGTTCAATGTGTTTTATGTGCTAATGTTGGACTAGATCTTTGTATAGTTGAGTGGAACTTTGATTATCACACAAAAGTGTGGTCGGATGCTGCTGCTGAAAGCCAAATTCTGACAGGATCTGATGAAGCCACAAGGCTTCCATACTAGCTTCTATAGTGCCATGATACTCTGCTTCTATTGAAGAAAGCGAAATGGAGCTTTGTTTCTTACAAGCCCATGTAATATGTCCAGAACCAAGAGTGAAGACATAACCTGTAGCAAACTTCCGATTATCAGGGTCACCAACCTAATCAGAATAAGTTAAACCAACCAATAAAGGAGATGATTTTGCACTGTAATGAATCCCAAATTAAAATGTACCTCAAACATAACGAATTATTATTTTAGCTGCTTTCCAATGACTTTCATGTGGGTTTTGCATAAACCGAGCAATAAGGCCAACAACAAAGGAAAGGTTAGGACAGGTATGGGTTAGATACAAAAGTTTTCCTACAAGTTGATGGTATTAGGTAGCATCAACTTCAGGGGAAGCACAAGTGACTGAAAGTTTGGCTCCAGACTAAAAGGGAGAAGGGGTTGGCTTACAGTCTTCCATGTGAAGGTGGCATAGAAGATCAAATACATACTTGGACTGGGAAAGGGAAATACCTTCCTTGGATTGTAAGACTTGAAGACCAAGAAAATAATGCAAGTGTCCTAAGTCAAACATTTCAAACTAATTTTTAAGGTTGGAATTCACATGGTTTATAAGGTTGGGATCACTACCAGTAAGGATATTATCATCAACATAAAAAACAAGAATGATAAGAGACTTACCCACTTTCTTGGTGTAGACAATATTGTCAGAATGACACCTAGAAAAGCCAATATCTAAAATAAAGTTATCAATTTTGGCATACAAAGCTTGAGGGGCTTGCTTGAGACCATAAAGGGATTTCTTAAGTCGACATACAAGGCAGGAGTCTGTTTGCATAAATCCAGGAGGTTGTTCCATATAGATTTCTTCATGAAAGTCCCCATGAAGAAGGCAGATTTCACATCCATTTGATGGAATTCCCATTTGAAAGAGGCAGCAAGGGAAAGAACAAGGTAGATAGAGTTTATTTTGGTAACATCAGAGAAGGTTTCAGTATATCCAATGTCTTCAACTTGTGAAAAACCCTTAGAAACAAGATGAGATTTATGTTTATCAACTTCTCCATCTAGTCCAAACTTGGTTCGGTAAACCCATTTGCATCTAACAAGTTTTCGCCCCTTTGGAAAAGGAACAAGATCCCATGTATCAGTTGACATTAATGAATGGTATTCTTCATTCATAGCTATGCCCAATCTAGATGGCCTGAAGCTTTTGCAAAGGTGTCAAGGTCATAATTCGCTGTAGCTTGAGCCAGTAAAGAAGAGGCTTTATCGATCTGAGAACGTGTATGTCGTTGATCTGTAAGATAACCTACAAGAGCAGCTACTACATCTCGAGTAGCACGGACCCATTTTGGAAGTTGAGGAACTAAAGGAGGATCCCAAGAAGGTGGGGGAGGATTTTCATCCTCGCTGTCATCATCTGAAGAAGAAATATTTTTAAAATTACAAGGGATAGAGAGAGGTGGAACACTCATTGAACTAGGCTTGTAGGATGATATATTTTCAGAAAACTTTACATCTCTTCTAATGATAAAATTGTTGGATTTAGGTAGAAGAAGTCTATATCCTTTGACATCTTCAGAATATCCAACAAAAATACATTTTTCACTCTTAGGTTCTAAGGCTTTATGTTTCTCATCTGGAATATGGGCCCATGCTTCACTTCCAAAAACACAAAAGTGACTTACATCTGGTTTAACTAAGCTCATGCTTCTTCTGGAGTGATATTATTTAAAACCTTAGTAGGAGTGAGATTTACTATATAATTTGCACAGTTAATTGCTTTTACCCAAAAATTAATAATAAGCCCTTTAGATTGAAGCATACAATTAGCCATTTCATTTAAGGTGCCATTCTTCCTTTCAGCTACACCATTTTGTTATGGAGTATATGGAAGAATATGTTGCATTTGAATTCCATGCTAAGTGAAAAATTTGATGAATTTGTTGTTAACATATTCTCCACCATTATCAAATCTTAGCTTAAGAATTTGATGTCCACATTGTTTCTCAACAAAGGCCTTAAAGGCAAAGAACATGTTAAATACGTCACTCTTGAGTTTTAAGAAGTATACCCAAGTGCATCTTGAGAAGCCGTCAATGAAAGTTAAGAAATAATTGCAGCCAAAGAATGAAACAACTGGAAGTGGACCACATAAATCACTATGCACAAGCTGTAAAGGGGCTGAGGCATGCCAAGAGGCACATTTTCAAAACTATCATGATGATGTTTTCTGGGTACACATCTGAAACAATCACCATCTCTGCAAGATACCATAAGAAGACCTGTCACCATATTTTCTTTACATAGATTTTGAAGGGAGCAATAGTTTAAGTGACCAAATCGCTCATGCCAAAGTTTTCTCACTTCGTCATTATGAGAAAAAAATATTGAGGGAAGAGTTGATGACCCAAAGTTATTAAACTTATACAACCTTATAGAATCATCAACAATTCCAGTAGCTAAAATTTGCCTAGGATCTCTTAGATCCTTAATTACAACATCGTGAGGTGAAAATTCAATGGTTTTACCTTCACCTGAATGATTTGTTTGATATATAGATAAAAGGTTGCACGATAAGGTTGGAACACATAATACATCAAAAAATTGACCATTTTCTACATGAATAGTTCCAGTCCCTACAAAAATAAGAGATCTATCATCACCAACATATATATTTTTGGTGATACAATCATTTAAAGAAGAAAACATGGCTTTGTTTTTTTCCATGTGATAAGAAGCTCTAGAATCAAAGAGCCACTCATGAGAATGAGAAGAAGAAGATACATTTAGTGCATAACCAGACCAAGATTCTTGACAACCAAATGCAGAAAGTGCTAGTTGTGAAGATGAAGTTGAAGTCGAAGAGTTCTCCAAATGGATGTTATGCTTCTTCATTGCTGCTTCCAAGGCTTCCATCTTCTTAAAGCATTTGGATTCTAAGTGGCCACCTCGATTACAAAAGTTGCAGTGTCTATCAATCTTCGTCCCTTTGTTTTTATTTGCCTTATCATTTTATTGAATTGATTTTTCATTTTGAGACTCTTAGGACCCTTGGTTGGTTTAGGACCATTATTTTTAGGATGTTGCTTCTTAGGATTCTTTGAACTTGGTTGCTGCTAGGTGGCTAAGGCTTTCTAAGAAGAGTTTCCAATATTAAGAAGACCAAGATATACAAGTTTTTCTTGTTCTCTTATTAAAGAAACACAAAAGCCATCAAAAGAAGGAGACTTGTAGGCTTGTCCTTAAGAAATAAATGCTTCTCTAGTAGAATGGAAGATGGAAACAAACACAGAGTAGGCTGGTCCTAAATTAGTAAGAATGGAATAGATAAGGCTACCATCTTATTTCTTAACCTTAAAACCTTCCAAGAGAAGTCTAAGGGTCTTGAATTTGGACAAAAAATCTTCAATGGAAGAAAAATTATTGGGGTCCAATGTAAGAAACTCATTTTCAAGGTAATGGGCTCTAATTTCATTTTTAATTCCCAAAGTTATATTGAGCTGTTTCATTGCTTCATTAGGGGTATCAAGTTCTATGATATGGAATCTATGGTATGGAGAAATAAACATCCCTATCAACCCACGTGCTTGATCTTGCTTATTTTTCCATTTGACTACCTTATCTTCATCTTTAGGTTTATATTTTTGGCCTGAGGCTATTCTATAAAGACCTTTACTTCTAAGTAAATCCTCCATGTAGGACACCCATTGGAAGTAGTTGGTACTGTCAAGAATAATTTGGCATGGACTTTTAATTTTAACAGAAACTAAAGCTATAGATGTTGAAACTAATTGTTCCAATGGAAATATTTCTAAAAATTAGGCCGATTAAAAAAGAACGGCTTTGAAAATGGCTTCTGGATGAAGAAGTTATGACTTTGTGAATAAAAGTTGTTGAAGATACCGACGAAGTACGTGAATGTGCGGAAGTGAATGATAATGTTATATTTAAAAAAAACCCCCCCTCTTTCCAAACTTAATCTAATTAACACACTTTTAAAAAAATAAAAAATTAGGTGACCCACTTTTATAAATAAGTGAAAGTCACCTTTACAATGGTACTTTATGAGCTACCCACTAAATTGTAACTTAAATAAAAGATAAAGAGACTTTAGAATTATAAATGACTCACTTTTTATGATGGGTGAGAACGCTTTTACATAAAGTAACTTTAAAACATAAGTTGTTAAAAAGTATCTCAACAAATGAAAGACTTGAACCCAAGACCTCTATTCCCATAAAGTAACTTTGGACCAAGTGAGCTAGTTTAAAAGGTTAGTAATTTTTGGAAAAGAGGAATGGTTTTGTTTCTGTTTTTTTTGTTTGTTTATTTAAGTCGCCGAAGCTTTAGAGTGAATGCTTACATGAGAAAGCCATTTTTGCCTATAAAAAAAAAACCACACAACCCAAAACGGACATGCAAAAAAAACAAACCTTACAGCTTGAAATTAGATTTCGCTGGAAACTAAATATTTTCCTCAATTTTCTAATTTTCCGAGATCACACTAAGGCGTGGCGGAAAAGAGCATACGCATGAGAAAAATCCTTCCTCTATTTTTCTGATTTGCCTAGACCGCACAGAGTCGCAGGTCAAAGAGCATACACAAAAATGAAAGGTATAGATTTGGTAATTAAAAAACAAAGAGATAAATAAACCGAAATAAATAGAGAAATAAATAACTAAAACTGCAAATAAAGACTGTATACCTCCAGATCTTAAAAATGACGTAGCTAGGGCTACCAGAAACCTTTTTGCATGAAACGAAGGGGGTTCCTTATTGGAACAGATGCTCCTAATATAATAGATCGGTCCTCTCAGCCTGAAAGTGGTAAGAAATAGTAGATATAGGAAATGACAGTCAGATGTAGTTGTACCGGCTTTGGATTTGGATCACCAATGGATGTGACCCTCAAATAGCTTTGATACCATGTAGAAATTTATAGGGTAAGTTCCTCAGATAGAAAACCAAAGGACATAGTTCACAAATAGATCACATATCAATACACCATTATTCTTGACGTGGTTAAAACCCTCAAAGAGAGAAACAATCCATGGCTTGAGCCAATGCAGCCACTTCATGCAATTTATTAATGTAAAAGAAAGAAAATTTACATAAGCTTCTCTCATGAATGATCACCTTACAAATGACCCTCCATGATCTTTAAATAGAGATCATGGACCAATCAGGTGTTAAGCCACAGATCAAGTGTCGATAATACATATGAGAGAGTGAACCATTGGATCACTTCATGTTTAGAACATATCATGACCGTCAAATTGTAAGTTACAAAAGTACATAGTAAAGAAACACACTTTGCCTAACACTACACTAGACCAAGTTATACTTAATTATTTCCTATGTGTCGGAATATCCTAACATACAACATGAGAACATTGCGAGTAATATGTTACATGTATGATTTCGTTGCTAAGATTTGGATGCATTGTACATGCATGTGGTTATATGGTTGTTTTACTGTCATTGACATGGGATTTTCCTAGATTGATAGTGATTTCAACCTTGCATTATTTCCATTTCTTGGATAGCCATGATGTAGTAGGTTCTCTATTTTGGTTAAGCTTTAGATGACGAGTAGGCTTGGATCCCGGTTGAGGTGGTCCCAGGAAAATTCCCAAGGGTCAAGGGTGGAGATGGGATTTCTCCTGGAACTCTTGACAGATGGGTGGATATAAGAAAATTCCTCTAGAGCCAGTGAAGGAGCTCAGAGGCATCCAAACTTGTTTGGATATTAGTGATTTCTAGACCGGTTTAGGTGAAAACACTATGGTTGAGGGTTGAGGTAGTTTTGCCTCTAGAATCCCTTGTTGGTTTTATTTTGGTTTAACCCACATGATCCCACATTCATGCTTGGAATATGGCATGAAGGTGAATGGATTAAAGAGAGATTTGGTTCAACCCAATCTATGGTCAGGTGGCACATGGAAGTCCCTGACTTGGTTGGCATTTGCATATGTTAATATGAGTTATTTTCTTATATTTTGGTTATAGGAATGGTTGAATGATGTGTTCTTGTTATGGATCTTTTTCATGATTTAATAATATATTGAATGGTTAATGTATGTGTAGGCTAACAAGTATTGTTGTAGTTAGCTTAAGAGGGCATTGAGGCTTCTTGACATTTCTCTAATGAAGTTGCCAAGTTCATGATCAAATATGCATTCATGACTTGTAGCTTCTATGTTTACTATATTTTTCAGGAAATGTGTATCATGTGTTTGGCACGTCTTGGGCAATATCTAGCCCTAGTGTTAATTGTTTAGACTTGTGATTATCCTAGACTTGATTTTAGAAAGTTTTGGGTTGTTCTGAGAAATGGCCTATCGACTAACCCTGAAAAAGTGGTATAGATATTGCAACCACACCCTTTGAACTAAAGAATTTTGGTTGTAACCACATGGAGGAAATATTATGCATACAGTTGAAGCCTTCAACGCATGCACAGTGTGTCATGCCCAATGTTTGGGTGTAAAGCATGAGAAAAGGAAGTTTTCGCTCAGGGATTGATCATTAGGGGTGGTTGTTAGACACCTAGGTGATCTGGTGTTCCTGAGGGATGGAAATATGTGTTTTGGTTATTAGACCCCACTTCCATAACTGGAACTTAGAGATCGGGTCATGTCATAGTAACAATTAGTTCATATTTACTCTTGAGATCTTGTAAAATTAGGTAAATGTGGGATGGGGTGGTTAGAGGGTGGTATAAAAGCAGTGTTTCATTTCCTTTGGGTAGTATTTGATACCACAACGTGGTATCAAAGCAATGTTCCATTTCCTTTGGGTGGTATATGATACCATAGGGTGGTATCTAATACCACATGGTGGTATCATAGCAATGTTATGTTTCCTTTGGGAAGTATCTGATACTATAGGGTGGTATAAGAGGAGTGCTTCATCCTCTTTAAGTGGTATTTGATACCACAAGGTGGTATCAGAGAAGTTTTGTTCCTAGTTAACCTTTATCTGCTACTGGTGTTGAAAAGTGGTATAAAGGCGAGCTTTATAGTACTAGACCTCAACGTACATGCAGATGATTATGATTATCATGTGTGCAATATTTTTTACAATTTTGTATTATTATCACGCAAGCATCATGATGTTGATATGTGTTGCTATTATTATATATGTATCGTGCTAATTTGGATTGAGTTGTGCATATGTGATAGCCTCCCCTAGGAAACACTGATGTATGATTTTGATTATGTCTTCTATTTGGTGTATCTAACATGGTATGCTTGTAGGAAATAGAAGATTAGAGATGAAGAGAATAATGGTGAACTACAATTCACATGACTCCCCTTATAGTCTTGATGTGAATTCCATGGAATGGGAAAGGTTAGTTGGGCATCAAGGAGAAGAGCATTCTCCTGATATAACAAAAAATACAATGAGGAGTCCAAGGGCAGAGATTCAAATTCATAAGGTAGAGAGTAACAAGTTGATTGAGGCACATGAAAGACTTGCAAGGGCTCAGGAAAAGCAAGTAGAAGTCAATGTAATGATTCTTCAGAGCCTTTCATATTTACAAAAGTAGGGATAGTTGGGGATCAGTCATGGAGATAGGTAGGAGGAGAATACTAATGGGGCATATGGTAGCAGGTCTCAAGAAGGCACATGATCGACATGGATAATACAGTCAAAGGTGGTATATCTTTGGATAAACCTTAAAGCAGGGGTAATACTTATGGATTCTATTCTAGTGCTAGTTCTAATAGACATCATCACCATCACTGCCAACATATTTATAAGAGGATTGAGAAGGGATAATTTCCAGAATATTTCAAGAAAGCCAACCCTCCTACCTTTGATTGAGAGATGAAGAAATTGGAAGATGCAGAAGCATGACTACATGGGATGAAGAAATTTTTCAGATTGCATGATTACTCAGAGAACATGAAATCCATGATAGCTACCTTGAGTCTCAAAGGAAATGCAAACATCTAGTGGGAGGATGTAAATCATGTTAGAGGAATTACAAAGGAAGGGATGATTTGGGAGGAGTTTGAAAGACTCTTCAAGAAGAAGTACACATCTAAAAGATATTATGATGAAAGGGCCAAGGTATTCTATGAGCAGAGGATGGATTCCGTAATGGATGATGAGTACACGAGTAGATTCCTGGAGTTGTTGAGGTATGTACCTTATCTCAAGAATGAGAAAGTGAAGATTCAAAGATTCATTAGAGGGTTTCTAGTAGAATTCAAAGAACAAATTGAGTTTGATGAGCCTTAATCATTGGAGGAAGCCTAAAAAGGATGAAGCATTGTTATGAACAGTTGAAGCACAAACCTAAGGGAAATTACCTAAGAAGTGAGGAAGACCTCAGGATGCAGGTGATAAGGAAAATGTTTCACCTCATAAGAAGTTCAATACAACTGAGAAAGGACATGGGTCTCAGAATGTGGAGCAAAAAAGTAAAGGAAATGGTAGAGAACCATTGTGGTGTTGAACCTATGATGGATATCATCATATGAAGGATTTCCCTTTGTATCAAAGTGGTGTAGCAGAAGAGCCAGAAGCCTCAAATCTAAAATGCTCAGGAGGCATAGATAGTTGGAGATGTAGGTCACATCTTTCCCTGGATCTATGAAATAGTGGATAATAGGAAGGAAGATTATCAGGCATCTATTATCAAGATGGAAGGTGGAACCAGAGGGATATTTCTAGGTAGAGACTCAACGCATATTACAATAGAATAAGCTCATGCTTCGAAACCTAGCAATAGAGCAAGTTAAAGTGCATGGAATTACTTTGGGGCCGAGGAATCTATAGGAAGATGGTTGATCAGATGCATGCATAATAATTGGTTTCTAATTTTAGCTATATTTATAAAGGGAGTTGTAATTCCTTGGGAGATGACATATGCATGTGTTCAGTTGTAGGGAAATGTGTTAGGTACAACAGGGAAAGGTAAATGGTATATTGTTATATTTATTAATGTACTTACATTTATTTGTTTATAACAATATGATGTAGGGAATTGCATGGAAAAAGAGACTGTTATAAATCTTTAAGAAGGCTCGGGCTAAGCTTTCACTCATGAAACCTTGGAAGCACTAGGAAACCATGGGGGTTGAGTCATGGTGTCTGTTGAATTTTTTTTTACTTTCGGTGTTTTATGATTTGTTTGTGCTTGATTTAGGGTTTTGACTGTGATTAGTGCATGACCATGCCACTTTGTTTGTGGTGTTGTATTGTTGTTTGGTTTTCCTTGATTTCTTTATCTTTCCTTTTATGTTTTGAGGGTCTCAAGAATTAGTTAGGGGAAAGTTAATGGAGCTCAGGGAGAGTGAGTGAAACCCAACATGTAATGTACGACCCAATTGATGAAGCCCGATGCATGAATAAAGGGCAACTGAAGGGAAGAATATGACAACTAGTTGGGTTGGTTGGGTCCATTGGGGTGAATGGACAATGGTAGGATAGTCATGAGAAAGGTAATATGAAAGGTAAAGTAATTGGATTTGAGGTAAAAAAATACCTTGGCTAAGTTCGGAACTGTTGTTCTCAATGTTGAACATGCTTTTCCAAAATAAAGGAAGTTCTCCTAACCTTGAACTTATGAACACTTATAATTGTGTGTGATCATATATGATAATAGAATAAATAATAATATGTAGTATGAGTATATGATGTATGTATATGTATGTAGTATGTGTATATGTATATATATATGTATGTATGTATGTTGCAGTATGTAATGTTGTGTGTTGCTATTATATTATAATAATATATATATATATGTAGGTATATAATATATAATTATATATATTATATTATAAATTATAATTAAAAATATTTATTATGTATGTATGTATGTTATATCTCGTGTGTGTGTGTGTTGTGGTGACTGTGTGTGTACCATTTCTAACAGGTTGTCAGGGGTCATTCTTATGGAAGAATGATTGTTTTGATTCTTTAACATAGGTGAATGGCATAAAAAGGTTCCTAGTTTATGAGGAATCAAGTGGGTAGGGTAGCCATGAAAGATCTATGCGGTTAGTATAATATGGATATGATTTTGATATTTTGTTCTTATAACTATTCCTATTTTTATGTTATGGACAGGTAATGTTGAAGGATACATCAATGAAATGAAAGCAGTGTAATCTACAACATGTTTGAACAAGCATGGATAGTGGAAAGAGCCACAAACCCACGAATTGGGTTGTGGATGCACACAACAAGGTGTGTGAAATACATTAGAGGCAAGGTTTCCTGCTAGAGACGATGTGGTATCTACATGTGCAGTACTGCTATTGCGTACATGTTGTCTTGTGTACATGTTATACATGTGGTGTTATGTACATGTTGTTCTGTGTCATGTGTATTGATTAGTTGTTTTATTGTGACATATGTGTTGGATGAGTTGTACTATGTGCACATGTATGTGTTATGTTGTACACTATGTTTATGTGTACATTCTGTGAAGCGGATTGGTTCTTAGGATCCCTAGAGGCTATGGGCTGGAACCCTATAATAGCCTGTGTTCCTTAGAGGCTGTGGGTTGGAACCTTGTAACAAGTTGGGTTCCCTGGAGGTTGTGGTTTGGAGCCCTGTAACAACTTCGGTTCCCTAAAGTCTATGGGTTGGAGCCCTATAACAACATAAGTTCCTTGGAGGCTATGGTTTGAGATAGTAGTCCCAAGAGCCCTGGACAACTTGGGAAGATACCAATCTTGAGTTGATGATATTGAGGGTAGAGGCATCACAGCCTCTGGATGCCCTTGTTGTTGATATTGAGGGAGGAGATGACATATCTCCAGATTCCCTTTTTTCTTTGGATGAGAAGAGAAGAGAAGAGAAGAGAAGAGAAGGAACTAGGTGCTTTTTTGATTGGAAACTGATCCAGTGTCTGCATATGATCAAAGAAAATAAAAGGCACTGGGTGCTTTTCAGGCTTGACAACTGATTTAGTGTGTGCACAAAAAGAACAAAGAATAAAGATATAATAAAATAATGATTTTGAAGATAAGTATCGATATTTTATTCAGTTTTAATTTCAAAATTATGAACATAATCTAGGATTTTTATTTATGATGGTTGATCATTGAGCTAACTAGATGTGAAATTTTTATATATGATGATTTGATCAAGGAACTAATTTGACCTATTGTGATAGGAATCAAAGAAAATTTCAAGTGTCACCTTATTGATGAGCTACCAATGAGGTATAATGATTTAAATTTATTACAATTCCTTTTGAGTTTAATGGAAATTATGTGCTTCATACAGGAAAGCATGAAAAATGCCTGATTTGGATGGTTGGAACTGACTGTAAGGGAGTTAGCAACAACAATAACATGAATTGGAGCATGCAACAGTATGTTGGTATAACATTCAAGAGAAGGGCCATTATGGGACACTCGTACCCAATAATGTCCATTAATTTTCATAAGCATGCTATGACCCACATGATTGTTTTGAGGTAGGGGTATGCCTTGGTTTTTGGACCTTCCAATTCGAGAAAATCTTGCCAAGGGATGGATCACCCGAGGGATTGGAAAGCAGAGAAGGGGATGTTGGTAAACTTGGAAGGTGAGTGACTACATGGAATGGGGTGATTGGATTTACCGAGGGACTAGAAAGCATAGAAGGGAAGATTAGGGAATAATTGTTTTCTGGTCATTATCATTGCTAGATGGAATCAAAAGTACATTGGGAGAATTTTAAGGAACAATGAGTTGGTAACTATTCACTGGGAAAACAAGTATCACAAGGATTGTAGTGTTGGACATTGGATGTAGACTTTGATCTCAACAATGGATTATGGACTTCCTGGGAAGGAGGTGAATCCCTGGTACTACTTTTGAGGGTGGAGGCATGAACCTCTGGATTCCCTTGTTGTTGATGCAAACATTTTATCATTTTATTTGTTAGTTGAGAAAATGTGTTTGGTATATGCGTTTTGGTTATATATCTATATCTATATCTATATATATATATATATAATTATATATTAGATATTTTATATATGTATGGTATGTATGTATGTATGTAGTATGTATGTATGTATATGCATTGTAAATGTTGCAATGAGTTGTGTTATAAATCTCCAATAAGTAGTATGGTGGTTATGTTTTCAACAGTTTGGTGTATTGTAAACACTGCATAGAGATGTGTTTATAAAGCTCCATAAGCAGTATGTTTTGAGGGTCATAAGTGTCACAAAAAACTGACTCAGATGGTGTTCCCCTAAGGGGGAGGGATTTGTAATAACCCATGGTTGATTTTCCATGTAAATAAAATAAAACTAAGGTAATGGGACATGTATTCCAAGTTGAATGATGGGAAAATATTATAGTAGGAATCACTTGTGGTTTATTAATGGCTATGGAAATTGGCAAAGGAAAAGAGGTAATAAATGGCATTTAATTAAGGAAATAAAGGAAAATAGGAGAAAAGGAAGGTGAAGAGACACAAATATGCATGCAAGGGAAATTAGAGAGAAAATGAAGGAAAATTAAAGAAAAAAGGAAAAAGGAAAGGAAGAGACTAGACATCAATGATAAAAATTCACTAGAAAAACATTTGACAACTTTTTCTCAAATTTTGATCAGTTTCATAAATTGAACTCTAAGAGGAGAGAAGAGCACTTGGACACAAGCAAGAAACAAATCAAAGGAAAAGCAAAGGAAAGCAAGGGAGCATAAGGATAAGGTTGAAAAGAAACTACAACAGGAGAACAATGTGGGTAATAGGTTGTGTTGTTGCCCTTCATCACTTTTGCAAGAGGGCTAAAAGGTTAAATTCAAGAATCCTAGCTTAAAAATAAATCAAATCGGTGATGGGAGCATCTATAAAGCCCTTGCACCATGACAAAAGCTCTAATGTTAAAGCCTATACCCATGGAAACCTCCTCAAGGAAAGGGAAACGGGTTAAAAGAGGAAATTATCACAGGCGCGCCTTTTCGTTAAAGTTTGAGCATGTTGAGGGGCATATTGCAATCCATCTCCACCTAACCAGCCCCCGAAAGCATTTCGGGGGTGTCAGGAGGTAACTTTCGTGGGTGATAGAATGTCGCCACCACCTGGAGTTGACAAGTCAAAAGGGTGGGCCCACCAATCCAACAACCCAAATTGATTCTGGGGGGTAGCTGATGGATCTGGCCTCCTGTTCTTTTACCCACCGAAGGATGGTGGGGACCACCCGCCACGTTATAATTTTGTTGGCAGCACCAGTTTCAAGCGAGCAATAAACTTTAAGGTAAATGGTAACTTCTTTGTCACTGTTCCTATCCACCTGTCATCTGTTGCTACCCAATCCCCTTCTCCCATGTGCCCCCCCATGATGTCATCCCATGTCATACGAATGTTTCCCCCTCTCTACCTATAAAAACCCTTCTCGTTCCAAATTTTTAAATCTTTGTCTCACTTTCCCAATGTAAACTCATCCCGCCATTTTTATGCTTTGTAAAGCCATTTGATTGCTTAGCTAGTCCGAGACTCCCCTCCAACATCATTTTTAGCTGTCACCAGGACTAATGCAAATATAATCAACAAGAACTTGCAAGCAACCAACCATGCGATTGTTGAGCTTAAAGGCCTTCTGAAAGGAAATATGTCTCTCATGCAAGTTAAGCAACTGGTTTGGGATGAACTTATAAAAGAGGTGAAAAACAATTGGGAGTACATAACTCTGATGGATGAACATAAGATTGTGATCAAGGACTATGAGTTATTCATCCTAGTTTCCAAGTAAGATGGTGAAAAGAACTCTCAGATTATCAATAAGTTCATTCAGTTTGTAAATGAAATTCCACTCAGTGAGTTGAGACCCATAGATGTAGTAGATAGAGTGTCTTCTATCATGGAGATCTCCAAAGTAGTTGAGAAGGAAGAGGCCAGAGTAAAAGCTGAAGAATTCCTAGACATATTGTTGAAGGATGTGGTTGCCTTCAACTCTGAGTTTGATGAGAGAGTCAAAGAAGGGTTTCCTCGATGCTAGGATCTTGTGGGAATGCTGGTCCCATGGGAAGTGGAGACCAAGAGAAAGGTGGATTCCTCCCATGAGAAGACTACCACCCTTAAAGGCGAAACAATGGTTAATTATCTTTGAAAGGAATTTTAGCGATTATTATCAAGGAAGACCCTGTTCTACCTTAGGTTGAACTATATAGGGCCCACAAATATCAAGATTTCATATCAATTATTATTTCACGCTCCTTTACTAGCTCCATCACTGTGGCAAATATGTGAATAATTTGTCAAACCTCCTGTGCTCTAGATCATCGACCCATCGACACTGCATCATGAACCTACCTATCATAGCTAAAGATTCTCCTGATTGTTTCGAATCATGACACTTTGATATTTTTAGTTTCATGTAAATATTATTTTTTCAAAGACTCAATACTACTTAGTTATGATCTGACTAGTATAGCTGTGCCACTAAATATCACTGATATTTTGTTATGATAATTCACCACCAAATCAAGAAAGAATATTTTACAATGAGTTCTTCCATAGAGGCCCTATAAAAATGTTTATGATACATAACTAAGGTTTCAAAATTATTGTTCTCCAAGAGAGAAACTCTACAAATTGCCAATGAAATGTATACTCTGTGGAAGATTAATGAAATTTTTTGGTGAATTCGACTCATATGTGTGTAGTATGTATTCCTTCTCATGTTTGTTCCATATGTTCTCATTATTCTTCTCAGATTACATGTAATAGAAGTTGTTTGATATGATTTCATGGATTTATGGTTTCATTTATGTCTAATGCTGATAAAAGATACCTATAACTGATATGAGTTATTATCCTTAAAAATGCACTCCATGCATCTTAGCGCTTCATTTAAATTTTTTTCTCATCCACTTCATGCTGAACTTCGATGCACTAGATTCTTAGTTTAAGCCCTATGTGTTGGTTTTCTTTCCTCCTCGATTCTTCTATATGATTTACTACAAATGACTGATAAAACTGCATGTTCATGTAATGTTGGTCGCTATAGTCAAATATTAATTCTTCCGTGAGTAATATTTTACATCAGACTTTGTATTTATCTTCTTAAGGAAGGTTCTGAATCAATTTCATCTAAAATATGTTAAATACTAAGTGTAATAGAAAATATCAGCAAATCCTTAAAGCACTCATCAAGATGTCATAGGCACTGGTCTCTCTTCAACCCATGGATTGTCTCTAAGAGCTACAACATCTTTTGACACCATTTCCAAGGACAAATAAGAAAAGTTTCCGTAGGTATGACATTTATATACCCTTTAGTAAAGTGAGAAGAAAGGGGTGTGGGTTGTAGATCTATCACCTTGGCGACTCCACTGTTTGAATCTCATTTTGAGAATCTTGGCTTTCAAAAGGCCACACACCCACTCTAATAATTCATAGTAGAGAACTCCCACTATGTTTGACCCTAAAAAGATAATATCCAAGAGAGTATGGAAAGAAAGAAATCTTGTCACTCCTGTTCATGTGACCTATTTTCTAGAAGTCTCATCCTCTAGCTCTCAAAAGGATGTGATAAATTACTCTGAGT
The DNA here is from genome assembly GCA_000404065.3 of Pinus taeda. Taxonomy (NCBI): domain Eukaryota; kingdom Viridiplantae; phylum Streptophyta; class Pinopsida; order Pinales; family Pinaceae; genus Pinus; species Pinus taeda. The sequence continues at coordinate 31,327 of APFE031647522.1, read as the reverse complement.
CTACCTTGAAAGTCTTGGAATACCCAGAGAAATGTTGTGCACTATTTGGCCCATTCTCCTCAAGAGTGAAAATGAAAGAAGCTTTTGTCATCTCTCCTCCTTTCACATTCCATACCTTCCCAGAACCTGAGGAAGTTAAGGATATTCTCATAAATAGTCCAACACATAGCATTAATAGTTTCCCAACTCAACTCTAGTCAACTACAATTCATCCAACTCCTCAGTAAGGCCCTATTATAAACTTCCTACCACCTCCTTTGAAAAACATGGCTATCCATTGTTTTCTCTTAAATAAATATGCTCCATTGGACTTTCCACAACCCCTAAATGGTATGCCATAAGACTATCTTAAGATCTTGCAAAGATTCACTAGAGAAGATGATATCTCATCTCATAGGAATATAGAAATCTTATGTGAATTTGCATAAAATCTGAATGCAGAACACTTGGATGTGGTGTTAAGACTATTTATCCAATCCCTATATGGGGAGGCAAGGAAATGGTTCAAATCCCTTATGAATGCTTCAATCACTACTTGGGAGGAGATGGAGAATTATTTTATGCCAAAATGGGGAGAAAAAGGGGACCATGGGTACATCCACACTTAATACAATGCAATGAAGAAAAAACATAATGAATATGTTTCAGAATTCATAAAAAGGTTTAACAAATTATACAATAGTCTTCCAACTGAAATCAAACCTCCACGGGCTGCTGCTAAAGTAGCTTTTGCTAGGGATTTTGAACCCAAATTTGGATTCACTCTTAGAGAAAGAAAGTCTCGTACCTTGGACCAGATTCAAATAGATGCTTAGAATTTAAAAAAACAATTACCTCCACTGGGAAATGGAAAGGGAAAAATTGAGTATGGTGATAGGAGAAGGGGAAAGAAGAAGCCAACTCTTTGAGCCATGGGAATGAAACCCAAGAACAGAATCTTGAGGAGATGAATACACTGATAAGGAATTTGTCTAACAATCTTGTGAAACTAGAGTTGGAAAACAAAAACCCTCCTCGACAGAGTCAACCATCTCCAAACTGAAATTTCAACCCTCAATATAGAAGACCACCCTTGCAACTATTGCAAAGGGAGAGAAAGGAAAAGCATGATCACATTAATCCACCTTTTTATTTGGAATATTATCTAGAGGAACATGTTGAAGAAACAATATAGGTTCAAGAAAACCTATTCTCCTCTCTTTTTGATGAGGAACATGATATATAAGCTCACAAGGAAAAATGAGACGACTTGGATGCCCCACTGGATGATTGTGAAATTGAAAACTCTTGTAGGAAATTTTCTGACTTCATGCAATGTTAGTTACATAGAAAATATGACCTCAGATCCTCCAGGAAATGGTCTAGAATGTAAGATCAACTATATAGAGAATCAAGATGTTAGGTAAACTTGACTCGGGATAGAGTCAAAAGTTGACCAGGTTAAATAGTGATGGTTTTGGGGCACATGGTATTGTGCACCCATGGTATTCTGCCCGTGGTATTATATGTAATGGAGCCTATAAAAGGCTGGAAGGACTTCATTGTAATGCAAGGGCCTAGAGGTAAGCGGGGAAGGCTCACTTGGCCGTATTGGCTAGGGTTTTGGCCAAGGATAATGAAATTTAATTATGATTGGTTTTTTCCCGGGATTTGGGGTTTTCCCAGATAAACATGTGTGTTTATGTGTTTATGGTTGCTGCTGGTTATTTTTATATTTGTTTCTCTCAATAATTCTCCGTAATTAATTTATGTTCTTGGGTAAATTTCTTAACACAAGATTTGTAAAGGCAGTTACAAGGGTTGTTTGTTCAAATAATTCTCTTGTGTACGGTAAAGAGAAGGATTTATCCTGTTTGCTAATAGAGGAAGATGATCAAATCATGGATGAAACAAAGGTGGAATATTTTTTTCATCTACATAAAAAATCACTGTAGTTTAATAAAGTATGGAAGTTATACTTTGATGGTGCTTATTACAAGGAAGGAAATGGAGCATGTGTGATGTTGGTGTCTCCAGAAGGAAGCCTTATTCCTCTTTCATTCAAGCTAGATTTTGAAGCCACTAATAATGTTGCTGAATATAAAGCTTTATTGTTAGGGATGCAAGCTACCACGAATATAAATATTGGGTGCTTGGAAATGTTTGGAAATTCATATATGGTTGTGAAGCTAATAAAAAATCAATGCTAAGCTAAACATCCAATATTAAAGGCTTACCAAAATGAGGTATGTGATTTTATTGATAATTTTTTCTTAGCCTTTAATATCCAATTTTCACCCAAAGATAGAAATCAAATGGTTGACTTCTTGGCTTTATATTCTAGTAACTTCAAGCCTCCTCAAAACCCCTAGCTTAGATATGAAGCTGAAGTTAGATACAGGTCTTCAATATAGAAAATCTGAAGTATTGGTAGGTTTTTGAAGATTACGAACAAATAAATTGCTTCATGGAGGTTATTCAAAGAGTTTTCGAGCTCATTGGTTGACCATGACTAGGATGAGGAAGTAATAGATGAAAAATAAGTTAGTTGGGGAGAAACTATTGCTGGACACAAGATCTTAGAATTGAAAGGTAACATCATCCTTAGGGCATTGGTCCCATTGTAAAGGTTGTAAAACCCAAATGATGTGGTTGCCAAGCCAACTGAGCAAGAGCTTGAAGAACAGATGGAAGACTACAACATTATTGTACATAGAAAAAGATCCCAAGGCGATAAATTTGGCTAAATGAGTTCGTAAAGAATACAAGCAAAGGTGTATGGATATTTTCAAGTAGTATATGGATGTGTTTTCTTCGTCATACGATGACTTGAAAACCTTTGGCACTATTATCATTTAGCACAAAATTCCTTTGAAGAGTGAGGTGAAGCCATATAAACAAAATATCAGGAAAATTAACCCTCTGTTACTTCCATGAATTGAGAAAGAGGTGAGGAAGTTGTTTCAATACAAAATTATTATTCCCATGAGGTATTCATATTGGGTATAAAATTTAGTCCCTGCCAAGAAGAAGAATGGAGAAATAAGGTTATGTGTGGACTTCAAAAATCTAAACAATGCCTCACTAAAAGATAATTACCCTTTTCCTAATGTGGTAGGGTCTACTTGAATGTCCATAATGGATGGCTTATCAAGATATAACCAAGTCACTATGCACCCAGAAGATCAGAAGAAAACTGATTTCACTACACATTGGGGAATGTTTATGTATGTCAGAATGCCCTTCGGCCTCATAAACGCAAGGGCCACTTTTCAAAGAGATATGGATATATCTTTTGTCAGAGAACAGGACAAGTTTGTATTTATTTACCTGGATAACATCAATGTTTTCTCAAAAACATATGAAGAACACATGAAACACTTGCAACTCATTTTTGAAAAATGTAGAAGGTATGGTCTATGTTTAAACCCCAAGAAATCTTAGTTTTCTTCGAGCGAAGGAAAATTATTGGGCCGCATTGTGGAAAAGGAGGGAGCAAAGATTGATCCCAAAAGGGTGGAGGCCATCAATAACATCCCATTACAAAGAAATAAGAAAGAGATCTAGGTCTTCTTGGGTAGAATCAAACTTTGAAGTAGGTTTATACCAATTTACGCTGAAATATTTAAAGAAATCACGTAGATGTTGAGGAAGGATAGGGAGGTAAAGTGGATAGTAGAAGATCAAGGATCATTCTCTAGAATAAAAAAGGCCTTTTCATAAGCCCTAGTGCTAGTCAACCCAAATTATCAAAAACCGTTTTTCATCTTCTCTTTTGCTTTTCCCCACATGATGACTATTGTCTTGTTGCAAAAAAATGATGAAGGACACGAGCAACAAATCACATTCTTTAATCAAGTGTTATGAAATTTTGAGATGAAATATAATATTTTGGAGAAGTAGGGCTATGCATTAGTCAAAGCCCTGAAAGCTTTTAGAATCTATGTCCTACAATCAAGTATAACAACCTATGTTCCTATAACTGCAGTAAAAGATATCCTTGTGTAGGGGGATAGTGAAGGAAAAAGAGGAAAGTGGATTGCTAAAATATAGGAATATGATATAGAAATCAAATCCACCAAGTTGATCAAAAGGTAGGGACTAGATAAAATTATGTTTGATGCAAATTTCCAAGATTTGGGCATAAATTTATTGATAGGAAATGATGGAGAAGGTAATAAAGAGGAAGAACATCAAATAATTGAGACCTCAACTCAGAAAATATAGATGAAATACATTGTGTCCCACTGGTATGACCATATTTTTCATTATTTAATTTTTCCAAGGATTCGAGTTAACTTTGTGTTGATGGCCCAAAATGGACATGTCAACATTATAAGGGAGACCACCTAGTCGGGAACTTAAAGTAGCTCCTTTTCTATTTGGAATGGTGGTTTTGATTGGTTAAAATAGGTCCAATTACCTTCTCTTTATCTTTGTTGGCTTATAGTATGTCTATTACTTACTAATTGAGAAGCAACATCAGGTCCGTCTTCTTGTAGAGCTCATGCAAGAAAGTGATCCTTAAGCTGAATTAATGGCTTTGCGAGACCACTCTAAAGTTTTCTCCTACATAAAAGGACTTATAAAATGAAATGATTAAATCTAAATGTAAATCTACTCTAAGTAATAGAAAGTAAATCCTAAATCCCCTCTCAACCAAGAGCAAGGTAAAAAAGGGGATTTGAACCAACTTTGCATTTGGAATAAAAATGAAGTCAATAAGCCAAGGAAATAGTTCCAAGACTAATTACTAGTTCAAGCAAATATATGCATTCATATTTTTTATGAATAGTCATCAGATCTCTGGTGCACATACATCAAAACTCAAGTAAAATGAATTCAAACTAAAAAAATTTGATTGCATTAAGGAAATAGTTCTCATAAAGCAATCATTATTAAAACAAAGATAAATATGTCATGAATTTGCTAAATAGTTAACAAGTATGCCCTGTTTATCTATTTGAATTTAGAATTTAACTTAACAGCAATTAGATCCATCATTAAAAGATAACTTTCAAATGATTAAAACAAACATGTATTTAAATGAATTCACAATAGTGCAAAAGCTTAAAAAACGCATACTTATCTGGAATCAAGAATTGCTTCAAATTTTATTAAATGCAGGCCACCAATCAGCCTTTATATCTAACAGTAGTGTACAATAATTAAAGATCTGATTATAGCCTTTGAGTACATGAAATTATTAGAAAATTTCATGGTAGCATGAGTTTTCAGAGCCAAAATACATCTCTTTTAATCTCCATAAGTCTGGCCCAAAATTAGCTAATTATGTACAAAAATATTGCTCCCTACAGTAATGCAAAAATCCCTCTCTTTGCAAAGGTTTTTCTTCGCAAGTTTCAGATATGGAACCCCCTGCTCCATTTAACAAAAACCCAATTTATAATTACAAAAGAGAATTAAAATAAGAAAATTGTTGGAGAATAAATTTTCTCAATGGCTAAAAATTTATTTCCTCTCTTGTTAGTGAAATTCTATTGATCAAAATATTTTCTTCCTCATCTCCTCAACTGCTCTCCTACCACAAGCAATTGAAATTCAGAAATTAAAACCAATTTAGTGAACAAAATAGAAAACAAAAATCCATTCTCAACAAATTGTTAAAAAATAAAAAATAAAAATAAATAAATAAATTCAAGATATGATTGTTTATGTTGAGTCTTATTTGATTTTAAGTAACGCTGAAGGAGGAATTAGTAACAACAACTTTTCCAAAACCAATAACATTTGCCCAAATCAACATAAAAATATAATTCTTGATTCAAATTCGTCACTTTTCTTTCCACTAGATATATGGGTCATTAAATGTTGCAATTTTCTAAAATTAAGCATACCAGATTTTCCTTCTCTGTCTTATAGTTCCAACGAGCTATTGTGGGATTTATTTAGTTGGGTAAATCTTCAGATATGCCTCTCCAAAGATGAGGTGCCAAAATAATCCGAATTCTAGAAAA
>APFE031647522.1:2820-25051 GCA_000404065.3 Pinus taeda | reverse complement strand
TAATAAAATACACTATTTAACATTATCATAATATTATATTCACACCATTACATAACTAATATGAAATAAATTCTCTATGTATTAAGAAACCTTTATACAAACTCTAATATACAAATCAATGTTTTATAACGAAGCCCGTCAAAGCTATGAAGGACATCGAACATCGGAGAAGAAGTGATATCAGAGATTTTAAATGAAGTTACGATGGCCCAAAATCCCGAGGTCCGATGTATGAAGAGTATCGGGAAGCATGAGGTAGAGTCATGAAAACCTTGGGAAGAATGGATATTGGAACATTAGAGGTCAAGTGAAATATCAGAGATCAGAGGAATGGAGCCATTGGATATCAGAAGTATTATGTACAACCTCTGAAGTTTTTAAAAATATTCTTGGGTCCGATGAGATAAATATGGAAGTGGGACCAGTGACGTTGGGCATCAGAGGTGAGTAATTTTGGAGGTTTTGAGAGTAAGCCATATCGGAGGTGAGGGAAAAGAATGTTATGATAAAAGATATCCTGAGGTGCCACGATAAGGAGTAAGGAATGAAGGGGATGTTTGTAATAAGGTCCACGGGGACTGGAACTAACCCAGAAACTACAATCACTTTGTAAATTCAAGTCCCAACATTAAAAACTACAACCACTTGATATTAAAGTATTTCGAATCTCAAAATTTTATAAAAATTCAAATTTGAATTAACTTTTGAAATTTGATAACACAATTTTAATTGTTCTATAATTCGGCTGTGTTGATTTTGTAGGATCGTTAGCCAAAAAATGAATTAATTAGTAAAAATAAACTAAAAATTAATATTCACAATTAATCTACAAAAATTACAATAATATACATTTTGTACATTTTTAGCCCTAGTGGTAAAAATGATCAAATTTCGGAGAAGCGCCATTTGCAAATCGTTCAACCAAATAAGATGAAATGAGAACAGATGGAAAGCTTGTGAAAATTCGAATGCAATGAAGCAATAAGAAGAGAAATCTAAAGAAAATGAAAACATGGCAAAATTGTAGGACACTTAACCAAAAGAAAACATTAAAAGATGATTTAGCCAAAAATTTATGGAAAGGGTCCCCATTATTTGAAATAATCAAGTAAAAAATGGGGGGGGAGGGGGGTGATTTTTCACCTTAACAATGATGACACACGGGGAAAAGCCAGTTAACTCTAGTTAAAGATGATGAACTTCACTTTATCCAAAGGTTAAAAACTGATGGATTCCATGAAACCATCAATTAATAAAACATTTCGTATGGGTCCCACATTAAATAAATTAAGTAATATAGGTTCAAAAAGATAAGTACTCAAAGTAGACTAAGCCTAAAATCATGAATCCAAATTTTTGGGAAACATTATTTACCTCACACGAAAAATAGAAAAAAATAAATATAGGAGTGTTTTGATAAAGCATATATCCATTGATATGAATGGTCTCTGATATTGCTTCGCTACCAACGAGCCTGAATAATACCGTGACAAAGTTTTCTTTTATGCCATACAAGCATGGCCCCGCTATTAGAAAACATCCATAGCCTCGATGTGTTTATTTGTATTTCTCATGCTTCCCCTTTTGATCACCCTTTTGATAAGCACATTTGTGAGCTTAGTTTATGATGTACCTAAGTCAAAGAGGTGGGATGGTAATAGAGACTTATGTTAATAGATATAATACTTCCATAATGTTGACTCCATATCTTTCCCTACAACTATCCATCAAAGGTATTTTTATAAAGTGGAGGGATGGGAGAGATCCATTGAGTTAAACTCAGGGTAGTTCTTTCCTTTAAAAGGTGAACTATCTCACTTAGAAATGATCCATGTGTTCCTCTATGGAAAATATTAAAAGCAAGAGGGCTTTATGATTCCATAAAGATATACCATTAATGGTAAATGAAACTCATTGAGATAGACAAAGTAAATATTTCCCATGTATGCAACCCACTATTGGGTGAGAAAATGTCTTCCACATAAATCTTGGTGGAGTCACCAAAATCAAACCAAAACCAATCGTGAAAATATAAATAAATGCAAACTAAAGTGAAAAAGAAATCAACAAACTATGAAATGTCAAATAAGGAGAAGAAAATCCCAAATTAAAAGATAGACTCCAAAAAGACTAATTATCAAGATGTCTCAACAAAGGAGTAAATAAGAAAACCATGTGTGTGTTAATCTTATGTTGAGAATATAATGAATTTTATCTTGCAATGTTGCAAACAATTAGACTTTGAAACTAAAAAGGTGAAAAACAATAATGAGGTAAAATTTAGTCCAAATGAGAAGTGAGTGCCTCCTGCAAATTTTCTTGTTTCGAAGCAAATCCCGCATAAAAACATCTTAATGATTTTTCTAAATAAAAGTAAGCTTAAGAAACTGATTAAAAAGTTTAGGGACTTCCCAATTTAGCCAATTTAATGATCACTACTTTTTCTCTAAAGGAATATAAAGAAAACAAGGAGAATGAGCTCCAAATCTAAGCCAACAGGGGTATGAAACAATTCTTGAGGTCCTACAAAATAGAGATTCAGCAAAAATTAAAGCAAAGTTGAAACAAAAAAGAAGAAGATAAAAAAGATGATGGTGTGCGTATGCAACTTACCATTGGAAATGTTTGTTTAATTTTACTTGAGAAATATTGTTTTCTCCAATAAAGATAACCTCTTCTTTTAATTTGAATTAAAAGCATGACGAAGTTGTACTCTTTGAAATCTCATTGACCCAAAATCATAATTTATTAAATCTAAATAAAAGAAAACAATAAACTAGAAGAAAACAATGTTATGTGTTCAAGGAATCTGAAGTAAAATAAAATCCATCAGAAATGAGAATGATTATGAACTTACCTATGAATTGCAACGACAATTGTTCCCTTTGTATTTCAGATTTAATATTTCAGAAATGTGCTCCATGATTTTCATAAAATGTCGAGAAACAATACCAAGACCCCAAATCTATGTAGTACTTATGTGTGTATAGAGAGGTCTTGAAATTTTGCATGATTTGTAACGGGCTCTGAATCATCTCGGAAGAAAGGAAATGTGACTAAATTTGATGAGTGAAATACAAAGATTTTCAACCTGGTAAATGCAAGATTCAGAATAGGAAAAGGTGGATAGGGGCATCTTATAACTTTCTGCTGTCAGGCCCCTATACCAATAGGTGTCATATGTCATGATTGACTTGATGAGCTATGTAATATGTTCATACCTTGTCTTGTTGCAAAGGTTTTCCATATTTTCAAAAAATCAAAAAATTTAAAAAATGTAAAGAGGGTATACCCTAAAAGAAAAAAAAGGGTAAAAATAATAAAAATGGTAAAAAAATGAAAGAAAATGAACCCCAACAAAAAGAAAGACCAGGAAAGTGTGCAAGTCTAAATTCCACTACTTTTTCTTTTGTGTAATAAAAATTGTGTGCAGTTTGTCACCTTTGCCACAATTCATGAATAGTCAAACAATTTAAACTTGTCTAGTTCATATTTCAATTTCATGATTGTAGAAATAGAGAATAAATATCTGACCAAACAACGTAATCTTGGCAGATAAGTAGATAGGTAGAGTAAAAAATGAGCTCAACTGTTTAATCTGAGCCCTTGGATGTAATAAGTGTAGATTTAGATAGATATCATTGTGTAAAAGAAAAGAAAGTGAGAAAAGGGTTTGCTAGTTTAAGTGCACCCTAATAAAGAAGTGAAAATGCTAGGTTAAAGTAGGTAGGGCAGGTAGATGATGGTTGCAGAATAACATATGGTGAATAATCATGTTCAAATGTGAAAATATTTTATTTTCATCATGAGGCAAAACCATGTAGTACATGAAAGACATATCAAACAAGCAAAGTCAGAATAATTAACTTCCCTATCCATGTTCCCTTTAAGTTTCACTAACTTCCCCTAAGTACTAAAGGCATTTACAAAGTTAAAGGGGCTCAGAGCATTTCTCTGACTTCTGGAAGGACTGGACCCTCAGCCCAATAATTTATAAAGCCTAAGTACTTAAAACCATTCATTAAATCATCATACCCATTAATAAATCATTTATTCCTTTGATAAGTTTTTCCTAAGTAAAATTCTATTTTACTTAGGAAAATTACAATGTTTTCCATAAAAACCTTTTTTCACTTTAAGCCTAAGTTTGAATACACACATCAAATGTTTTTGTACTTAGCACTTTTCCCATTCATTCGGTCATATTAACTATTAATGTTTTATTATAGATAAATCCCTTATAAAAATTTACCCGCTCTCGTATTATTTTAACTATGTAAAAACCCCCAAAATACTATATATCCCACCCTCGGTTAATTATGACCATAATACATTTTAAAAGGAATTAATTAGTTAATCAATAACTAATTAATAGCCTTAACCCCCCGCAACATCAAATAGGATTAATTAACCCTCATGGTTAATTAATAACCTCACCAGCCAATCCCGCCGCCCCCAATGTGATTAAATAATACCTAATTATATCGGGCCCGCCTCCATCATCATTTCACATCCCTGTTAGTCTTCCAATCAAGCCCTTGACATCCGACAGCCACAATGCATATCACACAACCCTTTGTGACTGCACATTAGCGTGCAATCACAAAGCAGTTTTGTGCACAATACTTTGTCACGCATCGCTTTTTCTATGGAATCGCTGGCCCAATGCAAAATACCACCCTTCCCCATAAGTGGTGTGATATGAAACCATTCACTGTCCTCCCACAAACGACAAAACATCATGTCATTTTGCTGCTGACACCACTCGTCCAAATTCTAAAGCCCTCCAACTCTAACTTTGTATATAAAACAAATAAGTCGTTTTCACTGTTTTATCCTGCAAACCTGTACGCCCATGCAAAAATGTCGAGGTCTACCAGTTTGAGCTTTCAGATGCCAACCTTCTTCAAACTTCACAGGCAACGCAGCCTAGAGCCCTTGAGTGATATCCAGTACTCGCATTTCATTGTTCATTCCCCAAAAAACAGGTATTTACACAATTCCCGATAAAAACCCTGCAAATACTTGTTTTCCACTGTAAATTGATGAAAAAGGCCCAAATTCATTATAATTCAGTTATTACTTTCATCATTTAAGTTCTCCAGACCCTATGCTTTTCCCATTTCACAAAGAAAACCCCAGTTCCCTTTTTGAATCCACAAGAACCAGAAATGGAAACCCCGGTAGCTTTGAATGTTACACCCATTAATGCTCCTCATCGAGATTTAGACTATCTGACTCTCGCAGATAATGACTTCCATATAAAAGACTTAACCACTACCACTGATAAAAATCACCTCAAAGTCTTTTGCCAATGTAGAGATAACTACTTGAATAGTTATGATTTCATGGGACTATGGGAATCCAACCTCCCAATATATTTCCTCTCCTCTGTGCATATTTTTCCAGATATAATCCATCAATGCCATGCAAACTATGACTCCATCCACAGAGTAGTTATGTCTCCCAGCCATTGAATGTGATCCCCGTGGTCTCCATTGTAGTCCCTTCAACACTGGCACCTAATGTCCCTATGGGCACAGCTGAAGCAGTCACAGGCACACGCACAGGAACAGAACCAACAGGAACTTTACGTCTAAGTACAGAGGAATTGATAAAATCAATGGAGGAGATGAAGCTCCAAGTTTCAGAGTTGCAGAAGGTAAAAGAACAATATGTTACCTTAGAACAGAGATATGACCTTTCAAAGATAAATTTTGTAGAAAAGGTGAGGGAAAATAAAGGGTTAGAACAAAAGGTGAAATCATTAGAAAAAGACCTCACATTTGACAACCCCTTGGCAGACATCAAGAATATTCTTTGGACCAACATCACTCAGTCAATAAATGATGTTTGGCCATGAATACAAATAATATTTGAACAAATTGATTTAGTAAAGGTAGCATTAGAAGAAATTTGGAGGACAAAGGAAGAATTAGGAAGGATGCCTGAAGAAGCCACCAGGCTTATAAATTTTTTGAATGGTAAGAACAAGTATCAACTAGAAGAAATTGGCATTGAAAACAGAACAGGGACTATTTTGGAAGTAAAAGAGGTATTGACTAAAAGGTCTCTAATGCAAAACTTGGAAAGAAGATGCCAAAATATGCAGGAGGAGATTAATGCTTTTATGGATAAATTTAATATTTTGCAGAACAAAGGGCTACCTAGTCCTTTAGTTATCAATGATAAATTAATGAGGCATATAGATTATGTTGATAAATTGGATCAATATGCAAATAACTAGGCAATTTCATCAACCAGTACATTAGCACCAAAGGCACTGCCCACAGGTAGAATTGTCTATGATAGTCTAGAGAACCTTTTCTATGTTGAGCATGAGTTAAAGCACTTGTTTCTAGTTCAGCTTACTTTTTTCAAGTACACTGAGATTGATGAAATCCTCAAGAAACTTCAAAGGACCAGAATACCACAAGAAAAATGGTGGACAGAAATGCTAGATATTTTGTAAATTTATCCTTGGTAAAAAAGTAAATTTTCATTATTTACTAGAATCAATGATGGTAAAAGAGGATGAATAAGGATCAAACGGGTAAGGAGTATCAGAACATGTCAAGTGTATTAGTGAGAAAGTGAAAAGTAGAAAAACCAGCATGAATTTACAAGGAAGACAACAAGATGCCTCATCTTAGGGCCTGCCTCCAGCTCATTTACAAGAACAGGGACAGCGAGCCATCAGTTTACTTTATCTTCTATCTACAAGACCATCTGTCTCTATTTTCATGTAACTTATAGTTAGTCACCGTAGAATATATCTCTCTTTGTTATGAGATATTTTATTGTAAATTTTTTGTATAAATACTCCTTCATTTAGAGTATTGAGGGTGGATTCTTAGACATTGCCGTAAAACTGATTACTTTGGAATAAAGTGTTGTTGGACCAAATCTTGCATGGCACGCTAGATGTAGAATTGATACAAAGGACTTTTCATAGGATTCAAGTGCAATGCATTAGACAAATAAGTATTTTATAACTCATGTGTTATTGTTTTCTTGTTTAATATCTCAATTATGTTCCATATCTGACTATTAAAACGAAAAAGCATAATTCAAAAAATGCTTAAGTGCAATGTGTTTTCAATCGTTTTTATTCTTAATGTTTTCCTCTAAACTATGATAGGCAAGGAATTCTTAATTGCTTCTGCCTCTTGGTTTATCATTTAGATCATTCAGTAAAAAATCCTTAATTTCTTTTTACTAGTGATCTCCAAATTGCCTCATCTCAAAATATGTGGAAGGATCCTTAATTTCCCTTCTTCCCTTTTGAGCCCATCTCATCCTTTCAAGTCATAATTTGCTCTCTGTTTAGCTATATTTCCCTATGAAGCCATCCTTTGTTGAGAAATTAATCTAGTTGAGCCATCTTATTTTGACTCCATTAGCCCAATGGCCTGAAATATTTAGTTATACCCATCTGCTATTGAATTTCACTAACAAACTCAATCAAAATCCTAAAGCTTTCATAACTAGCCTAAAAATTATAAAACAAAGCTAAACATTAAAGAGAGAGCCCTCTCTAGGTACAGATTGGCTAGATTATGTACCCAAAAGTTGGTTTATGGTTACCACAGATCCCTTTCCTCTTCTTACAAATTCTAGGAAAATCTGAGTGATAACAGGTGCAAAAATGAATTTATACGATTTTCCTTCAGTTATGACAAAACTGAATAAGAAAGAGTCAAGAATTTAATTTCAGTTGCCTCACTGAGAGGCATAATTATGATTATTTGACTCATATCGCTAAATCTGCAAAGAAAGGAAAATGTGTAGAGCAACATTAATCCATAGAAAAAAGCAAATGTATTTCTGATGAGAAAGAAAAATATTTCCCTAAACATGCTTATGCTCTAGCAAGGGCTAACTACTTGCTTATCTGAAGCCTCCAAAATAAATCCCATGAAGAGCTGCAAAAAACAGTAAAATAGAAATAAGAAATAAACTAATGAAAAGAGAAATTGACAACAGATGAAGATGAACATGTGAATGTATACCTGGAAGAAAATTGACTGCAAGTTTACCTTATGAATCTTCAAATTTTCATATGTTTAAAATCATCTACTATTCAATATAAAACAACTATTAAGTAATGAGTTTTTGATTTGCATCTACTTCATAATAACAAGAGTGGGAAAAGTGATCATATATGTTGGGTAGTGGAGGCCTCATGTAACGGTTTTGGGGCTTAAAGCCTAGAAGTTAGGAAATAATATTGTAAATCTCTGACATGCACAGAGCGCGAAATGTAATAGGCTGAGTCAAGGGGTTGTCCACCCAAAAATAATATAGAATAATAAAAAGTAAGTTGGTCTTTCCATGGTCCACGGACCATGGGAATGTATAAATAGAGCAAGGATCTAAGTGTAGAAGGCAATTTTTGTTCTAGATTTTGATCTGATGTAGTATGGGTTGGTGAAAGTAATGAAAGTTCTACGTTTGTAAGTGCAATTCGAGAGTGCTAATAGGTAGATAGAGACTCTATAGCTATGTGCACTGAGGCTTGATAGAGTCTGTAGCTATGTGCACAAACCCTTGCAACTATGTGTGCAGGGCAGAAAGAAGGTTGTACTGGAAAGAAGATATTAATAAAGATAAGTTGTTTCTAAATTATCGTGAATCTGTTGTATTCTGGTTTATGCATCTGTTATATGAATTTATATATATTGATAATTGCAAACACTAGGTTTTATGATTAAATTTTGCTTAAATGTTGTACAAGAAGATCATATCTATAATAAGTTTATTAAATAAGAAAGTACACCCGCGCGAAAGCTCGATACTAGTATAGAGTGGCACGAGGTCACAAAATGGTTCGCGACCCCTCCAGACCACATCAAGATATCCCAAGGGTGCAGAAACTTGGTTCCAGCACCCTCCCCTGCTACCTCGGGTGAGATCTCAGTCCGTGCTCTGCGGGCTATTGTCAAAAGGGTCAATAGCTATGGGATTTGTTTGGCTAATAACTCTTTCGAACTTGGGTCAGGGCCCAACAAGCCAACAAAATGGTTCCATTGCCGGGATCGGGATCTTCCTAAGGAATGGTTGATGTCGGGAGGTTGGAACTCTACGAAGAAAGAGATTGAAGATTGATTGGATCGATAGCGGTATGAGTCCGTAGGTGACCTTAGTACACCTGCGCACAAACCAGAAGTTTAGCATGGTGAACGCAATCAAGTTTCTCGTATTCAAAGGAGAAGGAAGTGAAGATCCAGAACAATTTTGGTTCATAGTAATAGTAGTATGGGAAGCGCACGGAGTTACAAATGATAATATTAAAAAGGCTACAAGATCACGCGCTAACTTGGTATATCAAGCACTGTAGTGATCACCCCAATGCCAGAATAGCAGAGATCCGGGATGCGCTAAAGAAGGAGTTTAGTTGGCCGAAATCAGAAATGCAGTTGATTATAGGATTCAAGGAGATTGTGATGCTACCAGGAGAAATCCCTTGGGATCTAGATCAGAGACTAAAGAGTACAATCCGAGAAGCTAACATGACGCTAACAAATGCACAACACCGTGCATGGTTTGTGGCATCTTTAACACCACACCTGAGGACAACACTGTCATAGTAGAAGATCACGACCCAGGATGAAGCATTAGAAATAGAGATGAGGTTGCATGAGACTCCAATACAGGATCCTGGGTTGGGAGTTCAACAGATCCATCCACAAATATAAAATCTATGCTTGGAAATGCAGAATCGAAAACAGGAGAAGATGCCCAGGCCAGAAGTGCGTGAGGAGGTGGTGTGTAAAGTGTAAAGGCCAAGGCCATGATAAGGATCATTGTCCGATATTCACAAACTACTTAATGCCGGGGGGACCAATGCTGTTGCGACTAGAGGCACAAGCAGGGCCAAGCACGAAACCCTCGCTATAGTGCGCAATCTTTCAGGTGGGTGGAAATCACAAATGGACAATTGTCATCTACTGCAAAAGTTTACCCAGACTCCCCAACAACTATTTTGCAATTTTTTTAGATCGGTGGGCCACGATGAATGAGACTACCATAGTTATGAATTACTGATGGATCGCACCCCTACCTATAGGATGCATACTGAGGCACGAGGACAGGATCCAGTCGCGGTGATAGTGCGTGGTGGGTTCCAAGGGTGAGGACAAGGATGACGAGGAATGGGGCCAGGAAGGGGCCGAAGGTAGATAATCTATTACAATTGCGGAGGACCAGGGCACCACGAGCAAGATTGTACCAACCCGACCAGACTATCATGCCCCTACTACGAACAGTTCAATCATGAAATGATAGATTGCCCCACACTGATAGAGTAGATTCGAAAGAAAAGGGCAGCACAACCTATGGCAACACAGAACGCCCAGATGATGAGGTCCGAACTGCGCGAGGAAGACCCTAATGTGAATATGATGCTCAGAAGTGGCATGGCCACAGGGGATGATAAGGGGAAACTAACCAAGGAAGATGCAAGGTTCATAAGGAGACATGTTTGGAAGCTAGGAAGAGATTTATGGAGGTCTCTACCCAGGTAGTAAGTATCAACCCCAGCTGGAAAGGGATCCCTCAATTCTAACTACCTTTTTAGAGACATGCATGAAATTTCTTCACGACAATAGGGCGGTTAAATGACTGCAAGAGCTAATAACTAGGTGTGCAAGGTTGGGTGAACCTCGCGTGGTCCAAAAACTAGGGAAACATGGTTCATGTACCGGTTGGGAAATGCGATTAACGATGTAGATTGGCGACTATGAGATGGATCAGATCATTCTGGACTTAGGATCAGATGCAAATGTATTACCTAAACAGACTTGGGAGCGCATGGGAAAGCCTTCACTATAATGGTCTCCTATTCAATTACGGATGGAAAACCAACAAAAGATCCTTCCCATGGGAAGACTGCAAGGAATTACAGTAGATATTGAAGGCGCGAGCAACCAAATGGACTTTGAGGTAATAGAAATCGTCGACGAAAGTAGCCCTTACCCTGCGCTGTTGGGGATAGGCTGGGCCACTAATATAAATTGGGTTATTAATTTAAAGAAGCAGAAAACATATTTGATAAGAAGTCACTCCGCATAGTCATTCCGCTAGATCCAGCTGAAGGACCGTGTTAAATTGAACCCGTGTGTGACAAAGGAAGCGATGATGAACTAGATTGTATCTACAAGATTACTACCCAAGATCAAGATTGGGTCAATCCAACTGCGGAAGGAAGAATATCACGGGAGCGTGCAGAATCTTGCACCGAAGATTCAGATGAGGAAGATGAGCGGTGGCATAATCGGTTGAACAGAGTAACAACGTTAAATTTCAATATGATGAATAGGTCATTATACTACATAAGAGCTCAGGATTGCAAACTTCTGATGTATGATGGGTTGATAGTAGTAGATGAATTCCTGACCAAGTTTGAAAGCGTGGTACCAGAGCACAAATAGTTCGATGCATTAAAATGGGCATTGCGCGCGACGCCTGCATGTTGGTGGGGAACACATGAAGGAACCTTTGAATATTGGCATGGCTACAAGCGCATGATGAAGATAATATTTGGGAAGCCAAAACTACGAATAACTAAGAAATACGATGGAAATGATGACCCGCACATGCACCTTACGAGAAGGGCCCAAGCCTATGGAGAAGAACCTCAACCGGAGTGGGTACACTTATTTGATCATACCCTGGATGTCATCCCAAGGAACTGGTACACTGAAACAGAGGTCCGACATGGTACAAGCGAATGGGATATCTTGCGCGAAGGGTTTTTATTGACATTCTTATTTGAGGACAAATGGATGGACACTGTTGATGATGCATTGCAAGTAGTAAAGGCTGCCATTTTCAAAGTACCATTGGAACCAAAAGAAATAATGCAGCCAGAATAGCCACACCAGTTGAGCTGAGCCCTTGAATGTTATAATGTATAGGTCAAAGATGATGAGGATGATCCCAGAAACATCAATATTCCAGAAACTGAGGGGAGTCGCGAGGTGCGCAGACCAGCGATCAAGGATCCCGACATCACCACACCGCTAAAAACGAAACAAGTGAACATTGGTACGAAGGAGGAACTGAAGTATGCCACGCTTGGGGACTATTAGGATGATGCAACAATGTATAAGGTTGTCGAGTTACTTCGCAAATACCAGGAGTTATTCCCGACCAAAATCATGGAATTAAAAGGAATCCTCAGTGACCTAGGGATGATGAAGATAACTTTGAAACTGGATGCGAAGCCAGTCAAGTAGCAGCCCTATCGGTTGAATCCAAAATATAAAGAAAAGGTCCACAAAGAATTGGATAAAATGCTTGCAGCAAGAATAATTGAACCAGTAGAAGAATCCAATTGGGTAAGTCCTATGGTTGTACATGAGAAAAAACAGAAGGGAGAAATATGCATCTATGTGGATCTCAGGAAGCTCAATGATGCATGTGTTAACGATCCATTCCCAATGCCATTTACAGACGAAGTCCTGGAAAATGTTAGAGGATAAGAAATCTACTGCTTTATGGACAGTTTCTCGGGATACCACCAAATCAAGATTATGCCGGAGGATAGGAGTAAAACAATGTTCGCTACTAAATGGGGTTGTTTTTAGTATACGGTGATGCCCTTTGGACTAAAGAATGTGTCGACGATATTCCTACACATTGTGGTAGCTACATTCAAGGAATCTATACATAAGTTCTTAGAGGTATATCTTGATGATTGGACTGTATTTGGGCTAGTTAAGAAACATACCGCGAGCTTATGATTAATGCTGGATACTTGCCGATGGCACTAGATTGTGCTAAATATAAAGAAGTGTACTTTCCTCGTCCCCTTTGGGAACTTGCTCAGCCATGTGGTCTACAAGTAAGGTCTAATGGTAGACCCGATGAAGATTGTTGTCATACTCAATCTGCAAGCGCCGCAAAGTGTCAAGCAGTTGCGTGCCACACTAAGACACATTGGTCACTACCAAAAGTTCATCAAGAGCTATGCACAGATTGCGGCACCAATGGAACAGTTATTGAAAAAGGATGCTACTTATTGCTGGAATGAGGAATGTAACAAAAGTTTGGAAATGCTCAAGGAAAAGATGGCATCAGCTCCTATATTGGTCTTTCCAAAATGGGACATCGAATTTCATGTGCGTGTTGACGCGTCATGTATCACTAGGAGCGGTACTCACACAGGAAGGAGTGGAAGGAATTGATCATCCAATCGTATTTGCAAGTCAACGATTGTCCAAAGATGAGAAGAACTACTCCACTACTGAGCATGAGGGATTGGTGATGGTATACACACTCTAGAAATACCGCCACTACCTACTCGGAGGACACTTTAAGATGTATACTAATCACTCTACGCTAAAATACCTAGTGAATAAGCCTGTGTTGGGGGGGGCACATTTTTAGATAGTTTTTATTGTTTTAGGAATATGATTTTGAAGTCATTGTAAAGCCGGGGCATCTAAATGCAGGCCCAAACCACCTATCCCAAACTAAGAATGGTGAAGAACCCACGAATCTGGAGGAGGGACTACTTGATGCATAGCTCTATGCAGTGCGCATTGTGGATGGCCACTTTGAAGATATAATCCACTTCTTAACCATAGGAACTGCAACAAAGGGATATTTGGTGCAGCAAAAGAAGGAACTGGTGATACACGCAACAGACTTTACTGTTATTGCAGGGCACCTCTACAAAATGGCCAATGATGAAATATTACGCAGATATGTACCAGCATTTGAACAAGGACAGATCCTTGTCAAAGTGCATGGGGGGGTTGTAGGAGGACATTACACAGGGCGCACTACAACACAAAAGATTTTTCGCATAGGGCTCTGGTGGCCAACCCTACATTAAGACTCAAAAGTGTACTGTCGGGCCTGCGACGTATGCCAATGGACGGGGAAACCATCGCAGAGGGATGAGATGCCACTTAAGCCACAGATGATGCTGCAACCATTCAAGAAATGGGAAATCGACTTTGTAGGGCCTATCACACCTCCAGGAAAGACGAGGGCACGTTATATCATCACTGTGACAAAATACTTGACCTGAGGGGTGAAAGCACAACAAGTTAAGGATTGCATGGCCACTACAATAGTGAAATTTTTGTTCGAGAATGTGTTAACACAGTTTTGATGTCCAAAAATACTGATGAGCGACCACGGAATGCACTTCCTGAATGAGACTATCAATGCACTCACTGAGGAGTTCTAGATATATCATCAACAAAGCACCCCGTACCATCCGCAGACAAACGGGACTATTGAAGCTTTTAACAAAATCTTGGAGATTGCGTTGACAAAGGTATGTAATGCACAGTGGAATGATTGGGATTTGCACATACTTGTCATGCTATGGAAAAGAAGCCATCATGCCAATGGAATACATTGTACCTAGTTTGTGCATAGTAGCGATGATAGGCATGGCAGACCGCATGGCTTTAGAAGAGAGGATCGCGCAACTGGAAGAACTTGAGGAGGAATGGTTTCTAGCAGGATTCCATCAGCAGGTACAGAAGCAGCGGGAAAAATCTTGGCATGATCGCCATATCAAGATGCGCACATTCAAAGAAAATGATCTAGTCTTACTCTACAATAGCAAGTTCGAGAAATTCCCTGGAAAGCTCTGAATGCATTGGTTGGGGCCCTATGTAGTACAAGAAGTCACAGGTGGGGGTGCGGTCCAACTTTCCAAGCTGAATGGAGAACCTTTCCCCGGTAGAGTAAATGGCAGTCACCTGAAGCTCTACACGAGTGGGCCGACTGCATGACTAACCAACTAAAGGATAGTCTCACTACTCCAGGCAGTTGAAGAGACCACGGGACGTTAAAGTAGTTTATGGGGAAGTTGTACAACAATCAAGGAGCACATAGAATTGGTATGTCACCTGGGTCACGGTTGCGCAGAAGGGGCTGCGCTGTTGCGTGGACAAGCAAAAAGGTGACCATTTCTAACACTATTCATGACATGATGTCTAAGTTATGGCAAAAGGGAGCGGGCGGCGGGTAATTAAGAGACGTGGTATGAACCCGATCTGGAACGATCTATTGCAGGCTTAATGTTATGGCACAAAAAAAGGAGGGAATCGACGAATTTGAATTTCGAAATGCTTATAAATCACACGGGGGCATCCGCCAAACGATCTGCGATTTTGAGAAAACTAAGCTATTGTGCCTCCCCACCGAGATGGAATTTTTCATTATTTATGCTCAAGGAGTAAGCCCACGAGTTGTGATATGGCCAATGGTGATACAGGACTTTCTAGATAGTATGGTGTTGCTGGTCGCGGGCACCATGCAGAGTTCAACACCAACAATAGGGGATGTGCTGGAAATTCTTAGACATGAAGCAAAACTAGTCTGGATGCCACTGCCTAACCCATGGGTTGGCTGGAAAACCATCAAAGATAAGGGAAAACCTATAAATATAGAGCCAAATGATGGAATTGCAGTTAATAGTTCATCTCTTACACACCTTGAAGATTTGGATCTCGTGGATAGTAGCAATTGTCTTGCAAAATTGCAACGCAGGCTACAGAAGATAGTGCGTACAGGCGATTATAAATTGGAAACTTACTGCATTGGCACGAGGAATTCCCGTATGTGGCACCCCAGCTAGAGCTAAAATACTATGAGGGGATACTCTGTGTTAACCGAGCAGAGAAGAATGAGCACCATCAGTTGCGCAAAGTAGTGAAGGCAATGGAGCAGGAGCTAGCAGAAGAGTTGCAGGAGACAAAGAGGGAGAAGGAGCACGAAGTGTGTCACTCATAGGGATGGTGGAACATGAAGCTTAGGCAGCCTATATCGCTGCATCAACGAGTGACTCGGGACGAGTCACGATGATTGTGTTGGGGGCTTGTTGGGTAGCGGAGGTCTCGCGTAACAGTTTTGGGGCTTAAAGCCTAGAAGTTAGGGAAATAATATTGTAAATCTCTGACATGCGTGGAGCACAAAATGTAATTGGTCGAGTCAAGGGGTTGTTCACCCAAAAATAATATAGAATAATAAAAAGTAAGTCGATCTGCCCATGGTCCACGTACCATGGGAATGTATAAATAGAGCGAGGCTCTAAGGGTAGAAGGAGATTTTTGTTCTAGATTTCGATCTGATGTAGTATGGGTTAGTGCAAGTAATTAGAGTTCTATGTCTGTAAGTGCGAGTCGAGAGTGTTAGTAGGTAGATAGAGGCTCCGCAACTATGTGTGCAAAGGCCTGATAGAGTCCGTAGCTGTGTGCACGAACCCTTGTAGCTATGTGCGCAGGGCAGAAAGAAGGTTGTACTGGAAGAAGATATTAATAAAGATAAGTTGTTTCTGAATTATCGCGAATCTGTTGTATTCTAGTTTATGCATCTATTATATGAATTTATATCTATTGATGATTGAGCACACCGGGTTTTATGATTAAATGTTTGCTTAAAGACTGTACAAGAAGATCAGATTTGTAATAAGTTTATTAAATAAGAAAGTACACCCACGCGGAAGCTCGATACTAGTCTAGAGTGGCACAAAGACACATAATGGTTCGTGACCCCTCCAAACCACATCAAGACATCCCAAGGGTGCGGAAACCTGGTTCCAGCACCCTCCCTTGCTACCTCGGGTGAGACCTCAGTCCACGCTCGACGGGATATTGCCGAAAGGGCTGGTAGCTGCGGGATGTTTTTGGCGAATAACTCTTCTGAACCTAGGTTAGGGCCCAACAAGCCAACAATATAGTACTAGTTAATGAATAGAAAATTGAATTTCTCAAGAGCACTTCACCGTAAAGATTCTTTGTAACTTCATTATTCCTGATTTCTTTTCAAATTTCAACAATGTGATGGAGCTTCACCAAGAAGAATAAACAAGTTTAGCATAAGCATAATTTAAGCAATCATACTTTTCGGACACTCTTATCATCATAGGCTCATTACATGCTTATTAAAAATATGCAATAATGAAATAAATACAAATAGGAAAGGAATATAAATCTAAATTATTCCTAATCCTAATTTAATGAAAGGAAACATGATTAAGTATAGTCATACTTCCAATGTAACCATTCATTCATTTTATTTCCTGCATATATGTACAAGTCACATATTAGTAACAAAGACAAAATTACAATTGAACCAACATCAATAAATCTGAATGTAGTAGGTACACTAAATGCTAGCATATTTATAAAAAACAACTTATTTGCAATCAATTTAGTTACACACATTCTCTCCTGAAAATATTCCTCCAACCAAATCTCTATGGGATCAAAAAAATATGGATGAGTATTCATTGGAGATAGGAAGAATTCAAATGGGAGAGAGGTCAAACAACCATTAGTGTTATGTACATAAAACAAACTATTAATGATCTGCGGTGAACATGAAGCTTCCAAACATATTTGAAATGGATCAATGAAATTTGGATGGGAGCTTAATGAATCTATTAGAAGATCATTGGTTAAACTAAGAGGCTGGACATATTGAATCATTGTATTGAAAATAGATGATTCAAGTTGAAGATGCATTGTAGAAGGAAAATTAAGATGATAAGACATAACCATCAAATGGAATTGGAAGATCATCATCTCTTGATGGTCATGGTCTGAATTTTGTGATTCCTCTTCAAATTATAGCTATGCACATTGTGAATTTTGAACACTTAATTTCTTAATATGCTAGCAAATGACATCTAAAAAGTGAAAAATGGTAATAGAAAACAAATCTAAAAACAAACAAAATAAATGAAGGAAAAAGAATAAAATCAAATCATAGTTTACACTATTGTTACAATTGATGTTACAACACAATTGGGATTGATTTAAAAATATTTCATTCCCACAAGCATTAGCCAAAATAATACAAATAGAATGATCAGTCGAAACAACTTGTGGAAGAGGGAAGGATTCTTGACTATGAATAGGAGTGAGAACTTAATCATCATAAGAATAATAAATTGGGATGGATTCTTGAATATTCTTTGTTTGAGAATGAGAATTAATTAGAACAATTTTTTAATTGAAGTTTTCTTCATTCTCAAATATGATTTGACTTTGATCATGGGGATTTATTTGAGAAGAAGATAGATTAACATCCTCTATGTCAGAGTAATCATCATAAATAACTTCATGACATTCACTAGGATTACGTTCATTCCCATATGATATATCAAGACAAGAAGGAATATTGAGCACATATTCAGCAATGTCGGAAGAATGATCAATGAATGATTCTCTATCCTAATAAAAACTAATTGAAAATTCATTAATATCAACCTCTCTGTTTTCTGGAAAAATATTAGTACAAAGAGGAGATACATCACTATCAACAAAAATATCATGATAAAGAGAGAAATGCGAGTCTAAAGAAATGAATCTGGAAATATCTCTATTTTCAGACTCTTTTGTGTTTTCTTCATTATAAATTTTAGATTCATTACAATTCATTTGTCTATTTATTCTTTCTTTAAGAATGTTGCTTAGCTGCCCTGAATGATCAAATTCATAAATTTCTATAGCAGATTTCATATTAGAATCATTGATTTCTACTTTTCTTTACCGATTTAATGATTGATTTTTTGAATTAATTTCAGGTTTATTTTATGATTTCATGGCAACTATTTCTTCAAGTTTGTTATTGTTGTTTTCTTACAATTGATTATCAAAATTTTCTAAGCTTTGTGATAATGTTTCGTTAACATGAGAGAGAGAGAGTCGTGATCATTATTAATGTTATAAGAGGTGTGTATTGAGTGAAGGAATTGATTATACATGGTAGAGGCAACTTCATCATGATTGATATGCACCTCCATATTGGAATTCTCAATTATGTTAATAAATGTTGAAGAAGATTGATTAAATATTGTAATGGTTTCATATGGATTAATAATGTAGGGAAGAGAAAAAACATATTCAAACCAATCCATCAATTGAATTTCTAAAGGTTTATCTTGAACTTTAAATCTTAAGCAATTTGATCAAAATCTAACAATAAAATTCATAAAAGATTCATTTTCAAACCTTCGTAAATTTTCAAATTCATCACATACTTGTTCATAATCATAACCATCAAATTAATAAAGGAATTTTGTGATAAATTGATCCCAACTATGAATAGAGGCAACTAGAAGAGATTGACACCATCTTCTGGCTTTTTCTAAGAACGTAAGAGAAAAAATTCTGTACAAAACACCTTGATCAATATTATGAAAAGTATAATTTACAAAATTTATAATAAATTGCAAGGAATGTGTTGTCTTAGCGAGTCTTGACCCAGGTTTAGCATTAAATTATCCAAGAAAATCCCTACACTACTAGCCCTTTCAGCATCAATCCGTGGAGCACAGACTGAAGTCTCACCCAAAGCAGTATGGTGGGATGCTAGAGCCAAGTTTCTGCACACAGAGATGGTTATGATGTCATTTTTGTACCCCTTTATCTACCTTCACGTAGATCAACAAGCCCTCAAGGTTTATTGGTATAACTTCCTCTTACCAGCCTCTAGACCTTTGCGAAGGTCTACAACTGTCTTTCGTGGACCCTAAACGACAAATCAACCACTTACGTGCCTCTGTAATCACTCCTAGTTTGTTATTACCTGGGTTGGCTTAAGTGTCTGAATTCTTTAGCATGCTTTAAGATATTATTTGCATAAACATCTATTACTACTTGCGTTCATATAACAATGTAAAACATACAGATTCGCACATCAATACAACATTAAATCATAAACCCATTATTCATCATAACATAAATGCATTCATTCATAATAGAATTAAAATGGATAAAACACAAATATTCCCAGAACAATCTCTTTCTTGATACTTCATATTTACTTACAGACTCAAAACTACCTTGTGCACTCAGCTGCAGGGGTCTGCACACTCAGCTGCGGACTCTATTCTAGGCCTATTCAAAACTTCTATGAACTAGCATAGACTCTCTAAGACTTCCCCTTTTATATAATCCCATGGTCCATGAACCATGGGTAGGTCTACTAAAGCCGACACATCTTACATTGTCAGGCCAAGCAGTAACTCCATTAAGAAAAAATCAATTCGTATTATTCATTCAATCAGGTAGGTCTGTTATATACATGAGGGAGAGACCATTCAATTCATCTCCCGATGACTGTTCACATTTCTTATTTATTTATTTACATATATTTACCCAATCACAAGGATTAGGTATCAACATTCCCCCCCTTAATCTGAAGGGATGTTGGTGAGTCCAAGCATCGTTCCGAATCGTTCAAGCTTTTCTCTTCCAAGTGCTTTGGTGAAGATGTCTGCAATTTCCTCATTTGTGGAACAATGATAGAGATGGATTGTTTTGGCCTCAACATGATGTCGAATCAGATGATATTTAGTATTGATGTGCTTTTTTCGATCATGGAACTTTGGGTTCTTGGCCAACTTTATTGCAGATGTGTTGTCAATCATGAGTGGAGTTGATTTTACTTGTTTTACATGCAAATCTTCAAGAATTTTCCTGAGCCACACAATTTTTTTTGTTACTTCAGCTGCTTCCACGTATTCTGCTTCTATTGTGGAATCTGCTGGAACTGATTGTTTGCATGATCTCCAGGAGACAACTCCTAATCCAAGACTCATAGCATATCCTGAAGTAGATACCCTAGTTTATTTGTCTCCATTGAAGTCTGAATCAGAGTATCCAATCAAGCTGAAGTCGTCCACCTGTTGTTGAGCCTCAAACCTACACTTCTTTATACATCCTCTCAGCCTCCTTTTCCTATTCATTTCCTTCTTTTTCCACTCATTCCCTCCATCAAATTGCTCAAATCATTGTATTTTAGGAATTTTTACATGGTTTGCTAATTATGCTAATGACTGTGTTTGGTTTAAAGTGCTGCGTTTCCACAGCTCACACAGGGTTTCCACAGCTGATCCTGGTTTCTGCAGCCAACCCCAGATTCCGCAACTGTTTTATTAAATGATATGTTCCAGGTGTCCTCCGGGAAAAAGAGCCACATGGGCAAGTTCATGGAACCAAGGACATGGTGTGTGTCCCTCCAGATCACCCAAACCAGTCATCAAAACCCGTGGTCAACGAGGAGGCAACTACGGTCAACAGAAGTCATTGGCAGTGGCACGGCTCTGCATGTTCTGTTTTAGAGCACGTGAAGAATAGGTGGCATCTTCCTTAGCCACGAAGATAGTGGGAAACATGAATCTAATAGCGGATTGAATGCCCACAACGGCCGCTGCCTAAATCTGAGGACGCAGCAAGACTACGTGTTTTTACACAGCTGCTCGAATAGCTTAGTTTTCGTTAAGTTAGTTTGCTTTCCTCTGTTATAAATAAAGTGTCTTTGAATGCTGGATAGTTAGTTGTTAGCTGCTGATATGTAATTTTGAACTCCCACTGTACTTTCTATTTTAATGCATAATATATGAGAAGACTGTTTTCCATTTGAGCGTGTAATTGATCATTGAACCGGCTGGAGTAGGCAGAGGGCCCCTGTTTACTGAAGGCCTGTATAGTACTCTTTTATTTCCTGCATTTCTTTTTCTTATTTCATGTATAATAGTTGTACAGAATGCCTTTGATTGCTGTGTTTTGATCATGTACAATAGCTGTATATACATTTTGAATTCTGCTTACTTATATTTCTGCACTTTTCCATGACTGATGAGTGTGTTATGCAGGTTTCTTAGGCATGCCCGGGACAATTTCTTTCTTTTATTTTTCACAACTAGTGACACTTGTGATCATCTTGTCTATGTTGCTGACCTTCCTTGTTTTGCAGCCTTTATTTCCTTACTATCATTTAGTTAATTTGCATAGTTTCTTTCTGCTTTTAGACATCAAGTTGTTTATCTATTGATGGTTCCTTCTTCATAATTTAATATCTTCATTGAGGACCAAAATATCACTTAGCATAGCTTGGTTTAGTTGTTCAAGAACTCACAATTGCTTGGCTTATTTTTAATTGTATCTCACATGATATATTCAGTTAAAAGGCAAGAGGTTAAGAAGAAGTTAAAGTATTTGTGACCAGTCTTTCTTTTATGTAGATTACTTTAGTTTCACATTGCTTAGTTTTATTTGACATAGATTTCATCTTCATTTTGTTGCAGCAGCAGAGATACTGGGCCAATGTCATTAGTCTTTTATTTGACGCCTTTATTTTTCTTTAAGAGTTGATTGCATTTCAGTTGTTGTTCAAGCTTTCTTGTAGAATACTTTTAAGTTATAAAAAGCTCATCACAATCTCACACACTTCACTCGCTTTATTTCATTCC
>APFE031647513.1:1939-65912 GCA_000404065.3 Pinus taeda | reverse complement strand
GGGGGGTGGCGGCTGTCCCCCTGAAGTCAGAAAAGACCATGGGGTTGAGAACTAGAGCTTCGCCATGTTTTGTTATTTGTTAGGTTACTGGATCGCATGCAACATATAATTTCCATTTACTACATAAGTTTGTACATACCACACCAGTAGTTGTTTTGCAACTTCTACAAGTCTATGGTCATGATGAACATCATTTTCAAAGTTATGAACTAATGATGGGTAGGACCCCTACCTACGTAATGTAGGAAGAAAATTAGCCTCAAGAGCAAGGCATGGGTGTAGTGCGTGGAGGATTCCAAGGTCGTGGAAGAGGAAGAGGGGGAGGGGCTACCAGGGGTCATGGCTAGATTATTTTCTATAATTGTGGCAAAGCAAGACACTTCACGTGAGACTACCAAAACCCCATGCATCCATCATGTCAATACTACAAACAATTTGACCATGTGATAGAAGATTTCATGATCCTTATAACAGTGATGATAGAAAATAAGATGCAGACCCAACAACCTACTCAAAACATCTAAATGATGAGGGAGGAGCCTTGTGAAGAAGATCATAGTGTAAATATAGTGATAAGAAGTGGTATGCCCACACGAGAAGACAAGGGAAAGCAGCTTGAGGCTAAAGGTTGGGTGCATAATGCTTCTGAGAAAGAAGTAGACTTTGAACTTCATAAATATAAAGCGGCCTTCATTGAATAAAATAAGAGTCTCCCTGAGGCCTCCACCTCAAGAAATTGGGAGAAAATGACAAATATTAGTTCGACACATGAAGTAGAGCCTTTGTTGTTAGCCACTTTTCTAAACACTAGTATGAAGTTACTGCATGATAAGAAGGTCGTAAAAGGCCTCCAAGAGATAATAGAGAACTGTGTGGGTAAGATTAAGCTTTCTTTAGAACAATTTGTTGTAAGGAGGCTAGGTAAGGATAAGAAGTGGACATAGTGCAAGGTGAGGTTGGCCGCACAGATGGGACAGTATGAAATGGACGAGGTAATCTTGGATCTGGGGTTAGATGCAAATGTGTCGCCTAAACAAATGTGGGAAGGGATGGGGAGACCTATGTTACAATGGTCTCTTATACAACAATGCATGGCCAATCAGCAGAAGATTATTCTGATGGGATGCTTATATGGTGTGATGGTAGATATTGAAGGAGAAATTACTCTAGTGGATTTTGAAGTAATATAAATAGTAGATGGAAACAAAATATATCCTACGCTACTATGAATTAATTTTGATTTTGATATCGATGTCGTAAACAACTTGAAGAAGTGGAAGATGACTTTTGAAAGGAAGGTGCTCAGGGGTATAGTGTCGCTCGACCTTGTTGAGGGAGCACACTATATTGAACATGTTCGTGACTCTATGGAGCGACATGATCATATGGATTAGATATACAAAATCACATCGTGAGACAAAGATTAAATCAATCCTATGCCCGATGGACAAATTGTGTGTGACAGTGATAAGTCCTCTACCTTAGACTCAGATGAATGGATTGAGCACTAGCAAAATTAGTTGCACGAAGTATCTACACTTTGGTGCAATATGATGACCAAATCACTGCAATTTGTCCCAACTGAGGTAAGAAAGCTTCCACATTATGATGGTCTGATTGATGTTGATCTATTTTTTCATGAATTTTAAAGGGAAGTGCCTGAAGAACATCGCTTCCAAGTGTTTTAATTAGCATTGTGCACTACACATGTCGGTTGTGTGGTACGCACAAGGAGAACTTCGCTGGTTGGAAGGAATATAGAAGGATAATGAGATTAAGGTTTGGATACGTTGATACCAAGATGACTAAGAAGTATAGTGGGAAGGATGATTCTAGTGATAATTTAACATGGTGGACAAGAGCTTGGGGAACAAAGCCACAACTAGAATGAGTGCACATCTTTTGTCATACCTTAGATAAAGTCCCAATATATTGGTATTTTGAAATAGATCTTCACCATGGGATAATTGAATGGGACATCCTAAGAGAAAGCCTTTTAGTATTGTTTATCTTTGAGGATGGGTTCAAATGCATTGATGAAGCACTTCAGGCGATAAAATTCGCTATCTTTAGGACACCTAAGGAACAGGTAAAATGGACACAACTAGACTGGAGTATACTAATGCGCCATTAACTAGAATGTTATAATGTGAATCCCGAGGAGGAACAAGAAGATCAACAGAATATTAACATTCCAGAATCAAAGGGACAATGTGAAGTGGAGGGACCTCAGACAAAGAACCATGATGTAATAGAACCGCTGAAAACCTAGCAAGTGAATATTGGATCTGACACAGAGCCTAAGTTTGCAAACATAGGAGACTATTGGGACAAAGATACAATCGATAAGGTGATGGATCTACTGCGTGAATACTAGGATCTATTCCCAACAAAGTTCTCGGATCTGAAGGGTATCATGGGAGATTTAGGCTTAATGAAAATTACATTATAACCTAACACGAAGCCCTTAAAGAAGAGACCTTATCAACACAATCCGAAGTATAAAGAAAATGTGGTCAAAAAGATTGATAAGATGTTGGAGGTTGAAATCATTTCACAAGTAGAAGAACCCGATTGGGTGAGCCCAATGGTTGTCCAGGAAAGGAAACAACAAGGCAAAATTTATATCTATGTAGATCTAAGAAACTTGAACGATGCAAGTGTGCATGATCTATTTCCAACACCATTTACAGATGAAGTGTTAGAGAATGTTGGAGGACATGAGGCTTATTCATTCACTGATGGGTTCATAAGATGCCACCAAATAAATATTGCACGGGAGGATCGTAGCAAGAGAGCCTTCGTGACAGAATGGGGCTACTTTTAATATACATTAATGCCATTCAAACTGAAAAACGCACCCACAACCTTCTCCGAGGTAGTAATCATGTCGTTTAAGGAGTTTATTCATAAGTTCCTAAAGATTTATTTTGATGAGTGGACTGTGTTCGGATTAGTGAACCGCCATGTTGCAAGTCAACGCCTCATGTTGGATACATGTCATAGGTACCAAATCACGCTAAACTTGAAGACATGTATATTCTGTGTGCCTTTTGGAATTTTTCTAGGCCATGTAGTATGCAATTAGGGATTGATGGTGGACCCTACAAAGATAGATGTGATTGTGAATTTAGAAGCCCGCAATAATGTTAAGAAGTTGCACGCAACATTGTGCCACATTACTATAGGAATTTTATCAAGTCTCATGCCTAGATAACTATGTCAATGGAGCAACTCTTAAAGAAGGATGCGAATTTTTGTTTGGATGAGGAGTGTAAATAGAGCCTAGATGTGTTGAAGGAAAAGATGGTGATTGCACGCATCCTATTATTTCTGAATTAGAAGAAAGAGTTGCATGTTCATGTAAATGCCTCATGTATTGGGTTGTGTTGGGTTGTGTTATATTCTTTCCACGTAGTTAACAAGGGGTTTGAAGGGCACCCGTAACCCCACTTTATGGGGTTCATGGCAGCACCCCGGAAAATTTTGGTTTTGGACCCTATGTTAGGTTGGGCAGACCCACCTATGGTTTTGTGCATGATTTTCGCACATGTTTTTTCGACACAATGGTTTTTCGGTCCATGGTATTGGATGCGATGGTTTTTGGTCCATGGTATTGGACATGATGGTTTTTGGTCCATGGTATTGGATGCTTCGGCATGTATAAATATGTATTGTAACATTGAAAGGAAAATAATAAAAAATCAAGCTGGTAGTCCCAGTTTTGGGATCCAAGGGAACATATCTGTGTATATGTGTTTTATGTGTTATGATCTCACATTGTTTATTTTCTGTGTTTTAGAATTCATATGCATGTAATTTATGTATGGGGTTAAAACCTACATTTGGTATCAAAGCTATTTTGGCTTCAAGGGGATGCCTTTGTTGCTGGGGGGTTTCGCTCGGGCCTGTGGTAGACCCTGTTCAGTGGGAGATCTACGAGATCAATTCTGGTGGTGAAAGAAGATGGCAAGCAGTGGAAAGATAGAGATCGAGAAATTTAATGGTCAGAGTTTTGAGTTGTGGAAACTCAATATGGAGGATATGTTGGTGGATAAAGACTAGAGGATTGCAGTAGATCTAGGTACTAAACCAGCAAGAGTGTCTAATGAAGAATGGAAGAAGTTGGATCAGAAGGGAAAGAGCACAATATGATTGTGTGTCTCAGATTCAGTATTGCTAAATGTATCAGGGGAAGCTACAGTGAAGGCTTTCTGGGACAAGTTAGGGACTTTGTACCAATCTAAGTCTCTGGTGAATAAATATTTCCTGTGGAAAAAGTTGTATAACCTGAGGATGAAATATGGAGACTCGGTGACAGAGCATCTAAATGCATTTAATACTGTGGTAAGTCAGTTAGCATCTGTTCATATTAAAATTTCAGATGAAGATAATTGCATCAATTTGTTGTGTTCTCTACCAGATTCATGGGATAGTCTGGTTATTGCAATAGGTAGCAATGCAACTGCCTTGCATTTTGATGAAATAGTCTCATCCTTGCTGACGGAGGAGATGAGATGGAAAAATATGGAGAGCCAGAATGGTGATGCCTTATTTGTACGAGGACAGTCCCAGAACATAAACAAAAATAAGTCATCAAGTGGGAGATCTAAATCTAGAGGGAGATCTAAATCTCCAGGAAAACTTGTAAAGGTGGTGTGCTGGAAATCTGGAAAGGAAGGGCACTTCAAAAGGGACTATAAATCTAAAGCTGCTGATAGAGGAAAGGGATCTGATGATGCTCCTTCTACAAAGGTGAAAACCACCTTAGATGAAGGTGGGGATGTGTACCTGGTTTCTTCAAGTACACATGTAGACCATGAGGCATGGTTGGTTGGCTCAGGTGCATCCTTTCACTTCAGTCCCCATAGAGAGTGGCTCTGCGAGTATGAGAAATATGATGGTGGTGATGTCTTCTTCGGGGATGACAGGAAGGCTAGAATCATTGGTCATGGAAAAGTAAAGTTGAAGTTGCAAGGTGGAAGGGTTAGAACACTTCCGGGTGTTCTACATATTCCTGCATTGGCCAGAAATATGATTTCTATAAGCAAGCTAGATGATGCAGGTGTAAAAACAATGTTCGAGAAGGATACCTGCAATATGGATCGAGGAGCATTGGTATTGATGTAGAGAGTTCGGATTGGAACTCTGTACAAGCTACAAGGTAGCACTATTATTGATGGGTGCAACAGTGCTGTGGTTCCTGAAAGTGGAGCATAAAATCTAGTGGTCTCTGGAGATAAGACCATGTTGTGGCATCAAAGGATTGGACATATTGGAGAAAAGGGCCTTCAGATACTTCATGGTAAAGGTATGAGTAATAGCTTTCTGTATTTTGATTTCTGTGAAAATTGTGTATATGGGAAGCAGAATCAGGTGAGCTTCCCCTCTGGTAGTGAGAGGGCGAAATAGATATTAGAACTTATGCACAATGATGTGTTTGAACATGTGAAGGTTCCATCACTGGGTAAGTTTGTGTACCATTTATCATTTATAGATGACTTCTCAAGGAATACATGGATATATTTCCTTAAGAATAAATCTGAAGTCTTTGATAGGTTTGAAGAATTTAAGGCTCTGGTGGAAAACCACACAGAGAAGAATATAAAGGTGCTGAGGACAGATAACAGTGGAGAGTTTTTCAATAAAGAATTTGAAGAATTTTGTAAGAAGTGTGCTATAGCACGATAGAAGACTACTCCATATACACCTCAGCAAAATGGAGTTTCAAAAAGAATGAATAAGACATTGATGGAAAGGGCAAGAAGCATGCTCAGTGGTGTCAGGTTAGGACAGGAATTCTGGGTAGAGGCAGTGGATACTGCATGTTACCTGGACAACAGGTCACCTTCATTAGCGTTGGAGGATAAGACTCCACAAGAGGTATGGATTGGTAAGAAACCCTCTCTTTCACATCTGAGTATTTGGATGTGATGCATATGTACATGTTCAAAAGGAGAAATGAACCAAGTTGGATAGTAAATCTAAAAAGTGCAGCTTTATTGGATATAAGGATGGTTTAAAGGGTTATAAGCTTTGGAACCCAGTCACACGAAAGGTTTTGTACAACTAAGATGTGGTGTTCAGAGAGGTGAAGGATGTTATTAAACATGAAGTCCAACGAAAGGAACTTGAGAAGATAGACTTTGAGCTAAAGGAGGAAGAATCAGACTCTACAACAGAGGAGGAATCAGAAGATGAAGAGCCACAAACTCCA
The DNA here is from genome assembly GCA_000404065.3 of Pinus taeda. NCBI lineage: Eukaryota > Viridiplantae > Streptophyta > Pinopsida > Pinales > Pinaceae > Pinus > Pinus taeda. The sequence continues at coordinate 59,695 of APFE031647513.1, read as the reverse complement.
GCTATGAGAAGATTAGTTCAAGAAAGAAGGCAGCCTGAAAGATATAGTCCATCTGCTTTCTATTCCAATTTTTATTTATTTATTAGTGATGATGATCCCAGAATTGTGAAGGAAGTAGTAGATTCATAGGATGGAAAACTATGGAAAGAGGCCATGGCTGATGAAATGGCATCTTTTCATAGAAATGAGGCATGGGATCTGGTGGAGTTGCCAGCTGGAAGGAAACCCGTTGGTAGAAAATGGGTGTTCAGAAAGAAGACAAATGCCGAAGAAAAAGTGGAGAAATACAAAGCTCAGTTGGTAGCAAAAGGTTATTCCTAGGTGCTGGGAATTGATTTTGGTCATACTTTTTCTCTTGTTGCCAAGGTAACTTCTATTAGATTACTTTTATCTGTTGTTGTTGCTTTTGATTTTGAGGTAGAATAGATGGATGTGAAGAAAACATTTCTTCAAGAGGATCTAGAAGAGGAAATCTACATGAAGCAACCTGAAGGCTTTGCAGTGAAGGGTAAGAAAGAACTGGTATGCAAGTTAAAGAAGTCTCTGTATGGGTTAAAACAGTCACCAAGGATGTGGTATGAGAAATTTGATACATTTATATGGGGACTTGGCTTCACTAGAAGCAAAGCAGATCATTGTGTGTATTTTAAATTAATTGGTGACCGTATTATTTATTTGATCTTCTATGTGGATGATATGATGCTGGTTGAAAATGACAAAGAAATTATCCAGGATTTGAAGACCCAATTGTCCTCCAAATTCAACATGAAAGATCTTGGTGCTGCAAACATTATTTTGGGCATGGAAATTAAAAGAGGTCAGGTAAAGAGGAAGCTCTAGTTAAACTAGAGGAAGTATGTCGAGACAATACTACAGAGGTTTAATATGTAGGATAGTAAACTGGTGAAGGTTCCTATTCCTATAGGTGTTAAATTATCTGCTGAACAGTGTCCCGAGACACAAGAAGAGGAAGAAGATATGTCCCATGTTCCATATGCAAGTGAAGTTGATTTCCTAATGTATGCAATGGTCTGTACTGGACCAGACATTGCACATGTAGTGGGAGTATTGAGCAGGTTTATGTCAAAATCAGGAAAGGATCATTGGACAACAGCGAAGCGAGTTTTCAGGTATTTGCGTGGCACTAGTGATTATGGCTTGTGCTACCAAGGAAGACCAGGATTGGATAGAGTGTTGGATATTCATGGCTTTGCTGATGTAGACTGGGCTGGAGATCTGGATTAGAGAAGATCTACAAGTGGGTATGTGTTTAACCTATTTGGAGGTGCAATCAGTTGGATGAGTAAGAAACAATCTAGTGGCACTATCAAATACAGAGGCAGAATACATGGTAGCCACTCATGCAAGCAAGGAAGAAGTTTGGTTGCAGAGATTATGTTCAAGTATGGGGTTAGTACAAGAAGCTATAAGGATATATTGTGACATCCAAAGTGCAATTCTGTTGGCAAAGAACCCTGCATATCATTCAAAGACAAAGCACATTGATGTTAAGTATCACTTTGTGAGGGATATGATAGAAGACAAAATAGTGTTGCTGGTAAAGGTGGACACTTTGCAGAATATTGCAGATGCATTGAAAAAATCTAGGAGCTCTGAGAAGCTCTCCTGGTATAGATAAATAATGGGCGTTTCAGGGATGGAAAAATGACTAAGCTCTCCTGTGGCCCCCTGTGGAAAGAAAACAACAACTGGGAGAATGTTGGGTTGTGTTATATTCTTTCCATGTAGTTGATAGGGGATTTGAAGGGCACCTGTAACCCCTCTTTATGGGGTCCAGGGCAGTACCCTGGAAAATTTTGGTTTTGGAGCCTATGTTAGGTTGGGCGGCCCCACCTATGGTTTTGTGCATGATTTTCGCACATGTTTTTGGATGTAATGGTTTTTTGGTCCATGGTATTGGATGCGATGGTTTTCGGTCCATGGTATTGGACGCGATGGTTTTCGGTCCACGGTATTGGATGCTTTGGCATGTATAAATATGTACTGTAACATTGAAAGGAAAATAATGAAAAATCAAGCTGGTAGTCCCGGTTTTGGGATCCAGGGGGAAATATCTATGTATATGTGTTTTATGTCTTATGATCTCGCATTGTTTATTTTCATTGTTTTAGAATTCGTATGCAGGTAATTTCTGTATGGGTTAAAACCTACATGTTGGGTGCGGTATTGACCCAGCTTGGCGAAGGTGATATTGATCACTGAATAGAATTTTCTAGTAGGAAACTATCGAAGGCTAAAAATAATTACTCCACTATAGAGCATGAAGGGTTAGCGACGATCTATGCACCACAAAAGTTTCAACATTATTTTTTGGGCTCACACTTCAAAATGTACATAGATCACTCTACTCTCAAATACATGGTCAACAAGCCTATATTGAGGGGGGGGCAATTTGTAGGTGGTTGTTTCTGTTCTAGGAATATGAGTTTGACCTGATTATCAAGCCCAAATTATTGAATGTGAGACCAGATCATCTATCTAATATTGAGACAGGTGAAGAACCAACCAATTTGGACGAAGGATTTCTGGATGTGCAACTCTTTATTGTGCGCGTTGTGGATGATCATTTTGCAGATATAATTTAGTTTTTTTCTACTGGAATATCTCCCAAAGGGTATTCTACTTATCAAAACAAGGAACTCGTGGTTTTCACTACTCATTTTTTTTGTTATAGTGGGAAATTTGTATAATATGGGGACAAATGAAATGTTGCACCAATATATTCTAGAGATTGAGCATGCTAGTATCCTCGCCAAAGCACATGGAGGAATGGAGGGAGGACATTATGCAAGTAGAGCGACCACGCAGAAGATTCTGTGCATGGGGTTATGGTGGCTGATAATGCATAAAGACTCTAAGGCATTTTGTGAAGGATGTGATGCTTGCTAAAGGATGGGAAAGCCTTCGGAAAGAGAAGAACTACGCTTAGAACCTCAAGTTTTGTTACAAGTATTCGACAAATGGGCAATTAACGTTTGTAAGTCTGATACAACCACTAGGAAGGAAGATAGGTGCGTGGTTATTACTGCGACAAAGTACTTGACCATATGGGTAGAAGCATAGCTGGTGAAGGATTGTACTGCTGCTACAGCTATGAAGTTCCTGTTTGAATAGATCTTAATGAAGTTTGGGTGCCTTAAGATATTGATGAGTGATAGGGGTACACATTTCTTGAATGAAACAATTAGCGTGATGCTCAAATAAATCCAGGTGTAGCATCAAAGTGGTATGCCCTATCATCCCCAAGCCAAAGGTACAGTGGAAGCGTTCAATAAGATTATGGAAAATGTGTTGAAAAAGGTTTGTAACGCAAAGAGGAATGATTAGGATGTGTGCATACCAACAATCTTATGGGCGTATAAGACAACATGCAAGAAGTTGACAGGCCAAACCCTTTTTAGGTTGGTTTATGGGATCAAGTTGGTGATGTCGATGGAATATATTTTTCTAAGCCTATAGATTTCGACTTTGGAAGAGATGTCATATCGCGAGACCTTGGAGGAATGACTCGTGCATCTGATGGAGTTGGAAGAAGACCAGTTTCATGTAGGATTTCACTAGAAAGTACAAAAGGAATGTGAGAAGGCATCACATGATAGGCATATTAAGCTGCGCACTTTCAAAGTGAACGTTTGGTTCTGATCTATGATAGTAAGTTCTCAAATTTCCTGGGTAAATTTCAAATGCACCGGTTGGGACCCTATGCAGTCAAGGAAATCATGGATGTTGGCACAGTTCAACTCCTGAAGATGAATGGTGAATTGTTCCCTGGAAGGGTGAATGGAAGTTGAGTCAAGTTGTATACAAGGGATCCTACCCTTGCATAATGACTATATGGTAGTAGGACAATATTAGCGCTCTAGGCAGGGTCAAGGGAGAGTAGGACTATAAACTACACTGCTCAAAGAAACAGAAAATGTAGTAAGGATGTTGTGGGTTGGACCCAAGTGTTATGACAGAAGCAAATGCGATAGATAAAGTTGCGATAGATGAAGCTGAGATGGATGAGTTGCGCCACAGGGGGTGGTTCCATGCGCCTTGGTCAAAAGGTATCTATTGAAGTCATTTTTCATGATTAGATAGAGAAAATATCGTTAGGAAGAGCGGGGACATGACGTTTATGGAGAAAATATTTGGAGATATGCCGCCAAATATGCATTTATGATAAAAAAATGGAGGGAATAGTTAGATTTGAATTCAAAATATTGGTTTAAGCCCTCTTCTTCTTGCTATATGAATTGATAGGTTTGGGAGGATTTAGTTTCCAATCTAGCATTTGCAACACTACCATAGTGGAGCCAAAAGATTATCCTTGAACAAATGTCTGAGATAGTAAGTTCTGAGTCATTGTCTCTCAAGTGGAAAACCCTGAAATTGCATCAATGGAAGCCATGCCCTCTGTGCCTATGATGTTGTGGTTGCCTAGACTGAAGTAATCACTACTAAGGAGAAGAAGAAGAAACCACAAAATGTACCACTGAGGCAATCAACGAGGAAGAATCCTATAGAGGGTTGGCAGAAAGAAAGAAAGGACAAAGCAAAGAGGTCAAAGGAACCCATGGATTTGGATGCAGAAGAACTCTGCAATGGAGTGGAGGATTTGGATGTTGATGAGGGTGAGCCTCAACAGGCTCCCAATGTATATGCGTCTGTAGAAAGGGAAAGTGAAGGTAACCAAGGACCCATATTCAGGAAAATTCATGGTCTCTATGCCACTGTTACGAGAACAAGTAGTTTGTGAACGTTCTTTCTTAACACATATCCCCATATTAAAGATGGAGGATTGGGATCTCACCGACCATGACAGATTTCCTCACTTAACGACCTATTATCACTCAATATTTTCTCAAGGTTAAAGAAATAAATCACCGAGGTAACCACAAACAAACTTTGGAGCATAGGTTCTAGAAAACCTAGGCTTAGAGAGGGCTCTCTCTATATGATTTAGCTTTGTTTGTTTGAATTTTAGGCTAGTTATAAATGTTCAGGAAGTTTTTGATTTGTATTGAAGATTGGGTGGTGGGGTTCTTTAAACAAATGGATAGAATGATGTCTCTAGACCATTCAGGTATAGAGTCAACAGAAGGGTAGCAGAGCTGGAATGAACTCACTAAAGGGAAGTTTAAAGGAGAAGATAGTAGAATGAAGTGCAAGTCTTTGTAGCAGAAGGGTGAAATGTTTCGAACCAAGGTGAGAGAGAAATTGAGAATTCTCATACCGAGATTTAAACGAGGGAAAGGATGTAATCAGAAATAAATGGAAATTAAGAATCCTTTATTATAGATTATAGAGAGACAACCTAAACTATGGAGCAATTAAGAATTCCTTAACTTAGATATGAGTTGAAAACATTTAAATGCCTAACAGTTAAAATATAGTGCAATTAAGAAAATTCTGAATATGTCATTCCATTTTATATCATTTATATTCAGATAAAAATAATGGAAAAACTTTAAGGAAGATAACAAAAATGTGAGAGAATAGTTGTGAACACGTGAATCCTTTGAAATATCAAGTATTTATTCATGAATCTAGCTTACTGGCTTAGTCAATGCTCCAATGGCTTTACAGTATTTCGATCAAGAAGTCTATAAAAATGTCTAACAATCCACCCTAAAATACTTCAAATGAAGAAGTATTTATACAAATTCTAAACCAGAATATCTTGAAAAAATATCAAGATTGGTTTTACAAATATCTCAAACTGTTCTACATTAATAGAACTTAAATAAAGGAAACTCAAAACTAATGAATCTATTTGGAAATATATTTATGGATTGTTGGTGAAAAAGAAGAGAAATTTTAATTTGAAAGCAACTCTTAATTTATGATGATGTTTCCAAGTCACTAACTGCCTCCTTCCTTTATGCATTCTACCCGAGAAATTCTGCAAAATTAGGGTCCAATGATACCTTTGTATATCTCAATCTGAGATAGATATGTAAAAAGTGAAATACTTTATTGTATATAATTATGTTATTGAGATAAACCTCTTTAATTTTACCAAAATTAAGCTCCACAATATTCTTTGTAAAAAGATGTCTTAAACAAGACTTTGAATAGTCCAAAAAATAGGCTTTGAAGGTAGGCATTTATCTTGCTTTTCATAATACCTGTATAAAACGTGACATAGGTTTTTGTAGACTAGAATTTTAGGAACACAAACCTCCTCCAGTTTCTAAAAATGAATCTTGGATTGCCCACAATAGCTTCTGAAAAATTATGGCTTAAACACGAAATTTCTAGAAAATGTACCATTTCTACTCTATTTTTTAATCTATCTTCACTTTGATTCTTCAATCTGATATACTTTTATTGATATTGTTTCATCTGATCCACTTTTACTTTGATGAATTGTCAATCTCTTTTATTGTGTTTTTAATTTTACTGTACATTTTAACTTTTTACTATGTATTTCAATAGTAAACTATTTCATTTTTATTTGTATCAGCATATGGTAATGGATATTGATCATGTCTCTGAATTTTTTGTATGTTTGTCTTCTAACTGCATATTTGGTCTGGTTTCTCTATTTTGATTGTCAATACTCTGTGTGACTGTTTTCTTCTTAGCTCTATGTGTAACTGTGTTCTTCTTCCGAATACAGGTTTTTGAATAGGTTTCCTGTCGAGTCTTGGAGTAAACAAGTTTCGTGACTAGTATCAAAACTATTTATCCAAGCTCTAGTCTTCTGCTAATTACCTGCAAAATACAACAATCATTAAGAAAACATAGGTTGGAAGGAAAGGAAATTGGTGGCTTTTATGGCATAGGTATGTCTGTGAAAGGAGTCATGGTAGTGTTTTGGATGTAATTGGAGGTCGAATTACGTTGCAGAGGTTCAGGGTGGTGCCGAAGGGTTTAATGGGTTTATACTATGAAATGGGCAAAAGGAACTAAAAGGAGGGCTTTTGGGTTTTTAAGCATTAATGGGTAAATTTTCAAATATGACATGGAAATTCATATTTATGGATAATAAGTGGTCTATTGGGCTGGTGGGGAGGCAGTATTGGAGGTCATCGCACCGCTTATGAGGCAGAGGTGGTTTTTAGGAGGGGTCACCTGATATAGTCCATAGCTTGACACATAGCCATTGGGGGGTTGGGGAAAACCACTTTAGCGGGTTGGTAATGTTTGGCCATCGGGCACGGCTGATATGGCTTTGGGTCATTGGATGAGTGGGAAATTGATCTAATAGTAGTCAGGTGAGGGAAGCAAGTGGGAGATGAAAGCTTTGGCTTCAGGGGGGTCGGGCTTTAATCTTCATCAGTATGGGATTAGTTTAAGATTTAATCACTAGATTAGCAGACTCGGCACTGCTTAATGACAAGATTAGGTGATCGGGTGTGGTTAGATGGCAAGAGTAGTAAATTTTCTCAAGATATAGTGTAAAGTGTATAGTTTATAACTAAACTAGGGGTTGGGTTATTTATATAAAATAATTAATAAATACATAATAATGGAATTTTGGGGATTATATAATAAAATTAAAAATTAACATGAAGTAAATCAGCAGAATTGGTAAAATCACTTAAGCGTAATGTAACATGTAACATTTGCATGCATATGCTCAATACTTAGGATAAAATGTTTTTTTGTGGGTTTTTGGGTGAAAAGGGATTTACATGGAGTTGTTTTTTATTTTTCTAGGGAAAAGAGTTTAACCATAGGAAAAGGGGGTTTTATTAGGGAAATTAAGGTGGAATGGATTTTATGAAGGGGATTCTAGCACTTGTGTCCATAAGTGATTAAGCCGAGGGTCTGGTCCCACCAAAAGTTAGAGAAATGCTTTGAGCATCTTTGACTTAAAGGATTTAAGTACTTAGAAATTATTTATGGGAAAGTACTAAGTAGAGGGGTGAAATGACCGAGGGGATGTTAAATAAACCAAGTTGTAAACCATTGTCCTTGCTTTGCTTTCTGCTTATGGACACTTGAAATATGTAGTTAAACATGACATAGGTGCTTTTGTGTAATCACTTGATATTTTTCAACGTTTCTTCTACTTACCCATTTACTTACCCTAACATGTTTTCTTCATTTCTTTGGGTGCATGTAGGCTAGCAAACCCTTATTATATCTTTTCTTTTATAAAACAAACTATCTATTTCTAACCTTATGTCATCGTAGGGCTTAGGTTAAACTGATGAGCTCCTTTTATTTCTCTACTTATCTACTGATCTGCCAAGATTAAGCTGTTTGGTTAGACTTTATTCTCTAACTAAAAACATCAAATTCAAAGCATGCAATAACCAAGATTAAACAGTTTGAATACCATGGATTGTGGCATGAATAACAAGTTGCACACAACCATTATTATGCATAAAACTAAATAGTAGTGGAGTTTATACTTGCACACTTTCATGGTCTCCTTTTGGTTTTGGGGTTCATATATTTTAATTTTTTTGACCTTCTCTTATTCTTTTGTCCTTTGATTTTTCTTTTAGGACATACCCTCTTTACATTTTTTAATTCTATAATATGGAAAACATTTGCAGAAAGAAAAGGTATGTACAATATTTCAAGGCTTAACCTTAGTCATTTAAAATTATGACTCCTATTGGTATAGGGACCTAATAGTGGCTCCACTTGGGGATGGCATTTCCTGGTGAAATGTCAAGAACTTTAAGATCAATAGCCTTTGAATTGTGACTGAAGCTACATTGTAAATTGTTCTTCTGTGATTTCTGGCTTATTGTATAATCTCTTTGACTAAAAATCTTGACTTGAAATCATAGCCTTTTCTGCAAACTGAAATCTGACACGTGCTATACTGAAATCTGATATGAAATAAACTTGTTGCTAAAAAACTAAATTTATTCAAACTGAAACCCTACCTGCTTCCTCTAATCAGCTATCCAACTGCTGGTTAGGTAAAATGAAACAAATAATGCAACCATCTAAGCATCGTGTACATTGGTGAATTTTGTTGCTTGTGCTTGTTTGTGATTAAAACTGAGATTCTAAAGCCAATTATAAACTTGTCAACAAATGAGAAGATAAGGAAATACTTGATTTACTTTGTTGACTCTAGAAACTGTATAAAAGGATCTTCCAAAACATATATACTATTGTTTGACTGATTTAAGAAACTGTACAATTGTTGTGGATGGCCTCCATGCCATGAAACTGAAATGTCATTTTTATCTTTAACACCCTGTAGACATTCAAGCAAGCTTTGTGATGATATTTCTTCTTATTGAAATGTTTGGATTATGAAACGTTTATCATTTTGATCCTGACTCTAATATTTAGTTAACGCAGAACAATTTTGATTATACTCACTATCCAACACATCAGTTATGGGATCATGAAAAACTTGGAAGGATTGTTGCAACTTATTGCTCATAGGTTCGAGTGGGACTTAACAAATTTCTACAAGTTGCTCATCCTTTTCTTTAGAGTTTTCATGCCACATTTCCTTTAAAATTTGAAATGATTCAAAACATAGTGGTATAGAGATTTCCTCTATTATTTGATGAGGTGTTTCAATGGAATTTGAAAATTGTAATTGTGAAACTGAAGGATCTTGATCAGGAATTTTATTGTCTTCTTTTTTGTTAATGTCAATACATAAAGGCTGCTGATTTTTTATTGCTTTAAAGTTTCACTGATGAACTGAAATGAAGCAAAACAAAGAGGCAAAGAAGCTTCACTTATTTCCAAATTTTCTGCACTTTCTTCTTGAAATTCATAGCTGATATGGATAAGATGATAACTGTTTTCAAGTTGTTGAAATTAAATTCCTTTATTTCCCAAACTAGTTTCTGATTTCTCTGTAAAGTTAGTTTGGATTTGGAGAACATAATTATCATCATAATGATCATATTTGGTAAAATCATTAAAAGAATTAATGTCATCAAACATACACATTAGATAAATATATTTCTTCTCCCCATATTGCTCTATAAATCTACCTTCTCATCTATGGTAGTTGGAATTAGCAGGAATTTGTTTATGGCTATCAAACTATTCTTTTTTTGAAATAAATGTGCCATGGTTGTTTTGAGCAAAAAAATTATCTTTCATGGTGATTTTTTGTATCCTTTCCTCTATCTTTCTTACCAGAATGTCGAGTTTTACCTCTGCAATGTTGTTTTCCTTTGCTTTTGCTTTCAAATTTTCTCTTCTAATTGACAGATTAACTTCTACATCTACTATAAAGTCTGCATCTGTTCCAGTGTTGAGGAGTTTCTTTCTCTTATTTGAAATTCTATCTCTGGATCAAATGCTTTTGGATAATGCAAAAGAGCTGAATCAAGAGGAGGTCTTATATTTGTTGGCATTGAATAATAGACTTGATTAAATCTGCCATAAAAGTGTTGTATTGTTCATTTGGCTATCTTTTTAACTGATTATATTCTTCTATGATCACAAAAAGATTGACTTTGATTATCCATCTATTAAGGAAAAATTTGACAAAATTTTGGAAATTTGAGATGCTTGCAATAGGTAGAGCCTTGAACCAACTCTTTTCTCTACTTTGCAAAGAGAGAACAAAAAGTCTGATTCTAACATCATCTTCATCAATCTCGAAAGAGTCTAGATAATTCTCAAAAACTTGAATATGTTTTTTGGCAATGATTTTACCATCTTCTCCATCAAACCTAGGGAGATACTTGTAATAATTATTAGGGAAAGTGTGGAGTGTAGGGGGTAAGATGAGGTTCTTATATCTATTTGGAACTTTACAAGGTATAGGAATATGTACAAGGATTATAAGATAATTCTTGATTATTTGAGATTTCTTGATTGGATAATGATCATCATAAGATTCAGAAGAATGTTGCTCAAATGGATAAGGAGGATATATATTTACAATTTTCAAAGGAAAATACTCAAAAATTAATATAAGATCTTATCTAAAATAAAATATACATTGAAAAACTTTATTGATGAGAAAGAACATAACATCTTGGATAATAATCCAAGTTAAAAGCTTGATCTTTTCATATTGTTCTTTCAGGTTCATTCCTCCAGTAGAGTCTTGATTGTGAAATTGAGTTGGAGTTGTTCGGTGGATGATTTTAACCTTTGTGTGTTTGATCATTGTCCACCATCATAGATCAAATCTGAACATGTAAAATATTTCGGGATAAAATGTTAGTCTTCCCCATTATGGTCGCCACTATGTTATCACTCAGTATTTTCTCAAGGTTAAGGAAATAAATCACTGAGGTAACCACAAACCATATTTGGAGCATAGGCTCTATCCAACCTAGCCTCAGCGAGGGCTCTCTATATGATTTAGCTTTTTTTGTTTGAATTTTAGGCTAGTTATGAATGTTCAGGAAGTTTTTGATTTGTATTGAAGATTGGGTGGTGCGGTTCTTTAAACAGATGGATAGAATGATGTCTCTAGACCATTGGGCAATGGAGTCAACAGAAGGGTAGCAAATCTAGAATTAACTCACTAAAGGGAATGTTCAAAGGGCAAGATAGCAGAATAAAGAGCAGGTCTTTGGAGAAGAAGGGTGGAATGGTTTGAACCAAGGTGAGAGAGCAATTGAGAATTCTTAGATTGGGATTTAGATTATAGAGAGACAACCTAAACTAAGGAGCAATTAAGAATTCCTTAACTTAGATATGAGTTGAAAACATTCAAATTCCTGATAGTTAAAACAGACTGCAATTAAGAAAATTCTGAGGTATCATTCCATGTTATAGCATTCAAATTCATATAAACATAATGGAAAAACTTTAAAGAAGATAATAGAAATGTGAGAGAATACTTGTTTACACTTCGCTCAACACATGAATCCTTTGAAATATCAAGTCTTTATTCATCAATCCAACTCATTGGCTCAGTCAATGCTCCAATGGCTTTATAGTCTTTCGATCAAGAAGTCTATAGAAATGTCTAAGAATCCACCCTAAGATACTTCAAATGAAGAAGTATTTATACAAATTCTAAATTGGAATATCTTGAAAAAATATCAAGATTGGTTTTACAAATATCTTTAACTCTTCTACATTAATAGAACTTAGATAAAGGACACTCAAAAATAATGAATCTATTTGGCTCTATATTTATGGGTTTTTGGTGACAAAGAAGAAAAATTCGAATTTGATAGCAACTCTTAATTAATGATGAGGCTTCCAAGTCACTAATTGCCTCCTCCCTTTGTGCATTTTGCCCCAAAAATTATTCAAAATTAGGGTCCCGTGAGACAATTGTATATCTCAATCCAAGATAGATATGTAAACAACGAAAGAGGACAAGTATTTATTGAGATAAACCTCTTTCATTTTCCCAAAATTCAGCTCTAGATGTTCACAATATTCTCTGTAAAAAAGATGTCTTAAACAAGACTTTGCACAATCCAAAACATAAGCTTTGAAGATAGGAATTTATCTCCATTTTCATAATATTTGTGTAAAATGTGATATAGGTTTTTGTAGATTGGAATTTTAAGAACACAAAACTACTCCAGTTTCTCAAAATGCATCTTGGATTGGCCACAATAGTTTCTGAAAAATTATGGCTTAAACATGAAATTTCTGGAAAATTTACCATTTCTGCTTTGTTTTTTAATCTATCTTCACTTGGATTCTTCAATTTGATACACTTTTACTGATATTGTTTCATCTAATCCACTTTTACTTTGACGACTTGTCAATATCCTTTACTATGTTTTTACTTTTACTGTACATTTTAACTTTTCACTGTGTATTTCAACAGTAAATTATTCCCTTTTTATATGTATCAACATATGGTAATGGATATTGATCAAGTCTCTGAATGTTTTGTATGATTGTCTTCTAACTAGATATTCAATCTGGTTCCTCTGTTTTGACTGTCAGTGCTTTGTGTGACTATTTTCTTCTCGGCTCTTTGTGTAACTATGTTCTTTTTCTGAATACAAGTTTTTGAATAGGTTTCCTATCGAGTCTTGGAGTAAACAAGTTTCGTGACTAATATCAAAAATGTTTATCCAAGCTCTGGTCTTCTTCTAATTACCTACAAAATACAACAATCATTAAGAAAACATAAGTTTGAAGGAAAGGCAATTGAAGGCTTTTACGGAACAGGGATGTCTAGGAAAGGAGTCATGGTAGTGTTTTGGACATAATCAGAGGTCAAATTACATTACAGATGTTTAGGGTGGCGCCAAAGGGTTTAATGGGTAAACCGTGAAACAGGAAAAAGGAACTTAAACGAAGGTTTTCAGGTTTTTAAGCTTTAATGGGTAGCTTTTCAAATATGGTGCGTAAATTCATATTTATGGATAATAAGTGGTTTATTGGGTTGGTGGGGAGGAGGTATTGGATGTTGTCACACCACTTATGAGGGGGAGGTTGTTTTTAGGAGGAGTCACCCGATATAGTCCATAGCTTGACACGTAGCCATTGAGCGGTTGGAGAAAACCACATTATCGGGTGGGTAATGTTTAGCGATTGGGCACAAATAATATGGCTTTTTTCCATTGGATGAGACGGAAGTTGATGTAACAATAGTCGGGCGAGGGAAGCTAGCGGGAGATAAAAGCTTGGGCTTAAGGGGGGGCCAGGCTTTAATATTTGGCAGTATGGGATTAGTTTAATATTTAATCACTGGATTAGCAGATCGGGTGCTACTTAATGACAGGATTAGGCGATCAGGTGGGGTTAGATGCTGGGATTAATAAATTTTTTTGAGATATAGGGTAAAGTGTATAGTTTATAACTAAACTAGGCATTGGGTTATTTATATAAAGGAATTAATTAATACGTGATAGTGGAGTTTTGGGGATTATATAATAAAATTAAAAATTAACATGATGTGAATGGGTGGAGTGTGTAATATCCCTTAAGCATAATGTAACATGTAATATTTGCACACATATGCTCAATACTTAGGATGAAAGGTTTTTTGTGGGTTTTTGGGTGAAAAGGGATTTACATGGAGTTTTTTTTTCTTTTCCTAGGAAAAAGAGTTTAACCATAGGGAAATGGGGTTTTATTAGTGAAATGAAGGTGTAAACCATTGTCCTTGCTTTGTTTACTACTTATGCACATTTGAAAGATGTATTTAAACATGACATAAGTGCTTTTGTGTAATCACTTGATATTTCTGCAACCTTTCTTCTACTTACCCATTTACTTACCCTAACATGTTTTCTTCATTTCTTTGGGTGCATTTAGGCTAGGAAACCCTTATTCTATCTTTTCTTTTATGAAACAAACTATCTATTTCTAACCTTATATTATCCAAGGGCTTAGGTTACACTGATGAGCTCTTTTTATTTCTCTGCCAATCTACTGATTTCCCAAGATTAAGTTGTTTGGTCAAACTTTATTCTCTAACTATAATCATCAAATTCAAAGCATGAAATAACCAAGATTAAACAGTTTGATTACCATGGATTGTGGTAGGAATAACAAGTTGCACACAGCCATTATTATGCACAAAAGTAAATAGTAGTGGAATTTAGACTTGCACACTTTCATGGTCTCTTTTTGTTTTTGGGGTTCATATATTTTAATTTTTTTGACCTTTTCTTATTCTTTTATCCTTTGATTTTTCTTTTAGGACATACCCTCTTTACATTTTTTAATTCTATAATATGGAAAACATTTGTAGAAAGAAAAGGTATGTATAATATTACAAGGCTTAACCTAAGTCATTCAAAATTATGACTCCTATTTGTATAGGAACCTAACACGACCAATAATTACATTACCAAGATTTACTATGAAAAGACTCGGGTCACAAGGTTGGAATGGATGAAATGGGTAAAAGGAATCAAGCACGTCGCACTGCGACATATACTGTGTATACCACAATTCCATGGGTCAATTATTAATACTGTCTGTGTGTGAAAATTGCTCGCATTGGTGCATGATGGGTGTTTGTGGTTAGGTGAACCCATCCCCATAACAGATATGTTCATCCATCGAATTACGAAGTTGCCCTATAAAGGGGTGGACCATGACAAGGAGTTTGGAGGCAAGAGCAAAGAGAAGGAGCTTGTGGATAGGATGAAAACTGAGTTTAGGCTAGTTAAGAAGTCGCATGAGTACTCCATCTGCTCAATTATAGACCAAGTAGTACAGTTTGGCACTTAGATTTTGGCTTGGAAAATCATGAGAAAATGTTGCACAAACGAGGTTTCGGTGCCAGTAATTTCATTGGCTGCACAATGTGCAAAGGGTGTGTAGTACAACATGGTCTTTGCAAGGAATTTTTAGAAAACTCCTGTGAAACATGAGAGGAAGGAAAAGAATTTCAGTATGCTTGGCTCCTATTGCTGATTGTAGTAGTTGCATGGTGACTACTGGAGGATAGTTAGTTCCCTCTGTAGGATGAAGAATTACCATAGGCAACAAAGTTTGCTTCACTGTGGGCAACAAAGGATGTAGAGAGGATCAAAGATTCAAAGCTATTTTAGATATTGGTCAATATGGACCTCCACATTGGGATGTGTGCATACCAGCAATCTTGTGGGCATATAAGATAACATGCAAGAAGTTGACAGGCTAAACGCCATTTAGATTGGTCTATGGGATAGAGGCATTGATGTCCATGGAATATATTTTTCTAAGCATACGCATTCAATCTTTGGAAGAGATTTCAGATCTTGAGACCCTAGAGGAACGGCTTGCACATCTGATGGAGTTGGAAGAAGACTAATTTCATGCAGGATTTCACTAGCAAGTAAAAAGGGAAGGTGAGAAGTCCTTGCATGATAGGAATCTTAAGTTGCACACTTTCAAGGTGAATGATTTGGTTCTGATCTATGATAGTAAGTTCTCAAAGTTCCCAAGTAAATTTCAAATGCACTAGTTGGGACCCTATGTAGTCGAGGAAATCATGGATGGTGGTGCGGTTCAACTCATGAAGTTGAATGGTGAATTGTTTCGTGGAAGGGCGAATGGAAGTCGACTCAAGTTGTATACAAGGGATCCTACCGCTACGCAATGACTATATGGTAGTAGGACAATCTTAGCACTCCAGACAGTTGCCAGACAAAGCGGGACTATAAACTACATTGCTTGAAGAAATAAAAAATGTAGTAAGGATGGTGTGGGCTAGATGCAAGTGGTATAATAGAAGTAGTTGTTATAGATGAAGATGCGACAAATGAATCTGAGATGGATGAGTTGTGCCATAGCGGGTACTTCCATGCACCTGGGTCCAAAATTATTTGTTGAAGTCATTATTCATGATTGGATAGAAAAAATCCCATTAGGAAGAGCGGGTAGGTGACATTTATGGTGAAAATATTTGGAGATATGCTGCCAAAGCTGCATTTATGATCTGAAAATGGAGGGAACAGTCGAATTTGAATTCAAAATCACCTATAAATATGGCATGTTGGGCTTCTAAAGAACACTTTTCTTTCTAGAGGATTGGTATAAGTCCTCTTCTTCCCACTATATAAATCGATAGGTTTGGTAGGATTTAGTTTCCAGTCTAGCATTTGCGAGACAACCAGAGTGGAACTAGAAGATTATCTTTGAACAAATGCCTGAGCCAGTAAGTTCCGAAGTCATTATCTCTCAAGTGGAAAACCCTGAAATTTCATCAATGATAGTGACACAATCCATGCCTATGACATTGTGGTGCCTAGGCTAAAGTAATCAGCTGCTAAAGAGATGCAGAAGAAATCACAACCTGTACTAGTGAGGCAGTCATCGAGGAAGAATGCTGCAGAGGGTCGACAAAAAGAAAGAAAGAACAAGGCAAAGTAGTCAAAGGAACCCGTTGATTTGGATGCAGAAGAACTCTGCAGTGGAGAGTAGGATTTGGATGTTGATGGGCATCGACCTCTCACCAGGCTCCCAGCGTATATGCCACTACAGAAAGGGAAAGTGAAAGTAACCAAGGACCTAGATTTAGGAAAATTCATGATCTCTATGCCACTGTTACAGGAAGAAGTAGTTTTCGAAGGTGCGCTCCTATCGTATATCCTTGGGTTAAAGTTGGAGGATTGGGATCTCACTGACTATGAGAGATTTGCTCACTTAGCTACCAATAAATACATGACAAGGATTTGCTACGGAAAGACTAGAGTCAAAAGGTTGGAACCGATGAAATGGGTAAATGTCATCAAGCAGGACAAACTCATGCATAGACTATGTGTGCCACACGTCCACCAGTTAATTATCAATAATGTTTGTGTGTTCCAATTGCTCGCATTGGTGCATGATGGGTGTTTGTGGTTAGTCGAACCCATCCCCATAAAAGATATGTTCATCCATCGAATTACAGAGTTTCCTTATAAAGGGGCATATATTGCCAAGGAGTTTGGAGGCAAGAGAAAAGAGAAGGAGCTTGCATATAGGATAAAAATTGAGTTTGGGCTTGTTAAGAAGTCGCATGGCTACTCTATCTGCTCAATTATAGAGCAAGTGGTGTAGTTTTCCACTTAGATTTGGGCTAGGAAAATCATGATCAAACGTCACACAGACATGGTTCTTGGGCTAGTAATTTTGTTGGCTGCATGGTGCACAAATGGTGTGCAATACAACATGGCACAATACCTTTGCAAGGAATTCTTAGCAAACTCCTTTGAAGCACAGGGGGAAGGAAAATCATTTCAGTATGCTTGGCTCTTGTTGTTGATTGTACTAGAAGCATGGTGACTACCAGAGGATAGTTAGTTCCCTCCGCACGATGAAGAATTACCAGAGGCAATGAATTTTGCTTTGTTGTGGGCAAAAAAGGATCCGAAGAGGATCACAGAGTCAAATATATTCTAGATATTGGTCAATATGGACCTCCACAAAGTCATAAGTTAGAGACCAAGGTTATCTCCAACCTTGTTTGAGTAGTTGTGGGCCATCATAGAATTTAAGGATGACTTCCATAATGTATCTATTCGGGCAAGGAGAGACCCTAAGAAGACATGGCACAAGTTTCCATACTTAGTTACGGAGGCCAATGTGTAGGAAATCATGGGACTATGGCCTACAGAGTAGCAGGAGCACACATACCTTGGTGTAGGTACCAATAAAGGAGGAGAGAGCTCCTACACGGAAACAACAACTAAGCAAAACAAGAAAGAAGTAGATCAAGTAGCAACGAGTGATGAGGCTGATTGAAAGAAGAAAGACATTGCTGCTAAGGCATCTACTAAAAAATATTTCATTGAGAAAGAGCTTGCTGAGAAAGACCACACTGAAAAAAAGCACATAATGGAAGTCGAAGCGTCGGCTTCCCAACATAGTGAACAATAGGAACCATCTGAGTAGTGAGGAGAAAAAGGTGACAAGAAAATAACTCCCTTCAAATTGCAGAAGCGGACCAAGGAGACAACATCAGTACCGAGGAAAATGATAAATTCAGATAAATAGGCACACACAGATCCAATGGTCATCACTAAGGGGGAATTGGATGAGATCAGGAATAAGGTACATGATACAATGACAGAGCTATGGAATCAAGTTAAGCGTCAGTACATGTAGACATTGTGGAGTGTCCAGAAGGATTTGCGTGAGATGTAGATTCAAGGACGTATAATTTAAGTGAGTGTGGGACAAGCGAGTGGGGTTCAAGTGAGCCAGCGACAATCGAGCGAGCGCATCTTGGGAAAATACTAGACTTTGGACCTTAGAGTCATTCCCTTGCTACAAGGTACATTATGCACATAATTGGAGGAGGACTGTATCCAAGTTAGAAAGATTAAGGGCGTGGGTGTGAATTTTGCCACGTTGTTGCTTTAGACCATCCACACACTTCATCAGGGGGTCTCAGATGCGATTAGGATCAACGAGTAGCACACACTCTTAAGAACCAGTGACTTTAAATTGAATAATGAATAAACCTTCATCGAGAAGGCTCAGGTTCTTAAAGAAAATGGAAGGACTAGTAGTGTGAAGTGAGAGAATGGAAGCCACAATTACATAAGTATGTAATTCAGTACCAAAGTTACATATTCTAGAGGATGCGACAACATTGGAAAATATTTGGAAACTAGTTGCTACAGTGCGAGAGTCTAAGGATGAGATATCTTGAGTCACTTTTGATTTTCAAATGTAGGTATCAGAAATGCAATTTAAACTACAGTTAACTACATTGCCGGAGATTAGGGAGCAGTGCAGCGCAACCATTAGGGAGCATATGTATGCGTTGGATACTACACTAACAAGCTGACATCATGTTTTTGAAAGCACTATGGAGTTATGGACCAATTTGCAGGAGGACCCAAACCTGGAAAGATTGCATACAAAGATATGAGAAGCACATCAGAAGAATCAATAGGTCAGGGTGACTGTGTGCACTTTTGTGCGAGTCCAGTGCTTCATGCTCTTACAGGAATGGAAACTGCTATAGGCACAAGTTGAGGAGCTACAGCATAGAGAATCAGTTTTGAAGGCTAGAATTCAACCATGGAAAGAGGAAGCAAGCCAAATTTCTCTAGCTATTCAAGAGAAGCTGAAGAATTTTCCACATAGAAAAAGGACCATCGGCCTTGCAATGGAAGGGCCAATGATAGAGAAATGGGTCAATGAAGTAAAGCAAGCCAAAATTTAGAGCATTACAGACCTTGAAGTATTGAATATGGAGTTCAGCGAATTCTGCCAGAAAGTGGAGAAGCCAGCCGAGTGACTCGACGGTGAGTCGCCATATTTGTGTTGGGGGTCTATTGGGACAGGGTCCCTACGATAAATTTTTGAAAGTTAATTCAATTTTTGTAATAAGTTTTAATAAAGAATATAAAGACTCTACAAAACATGGAAATGAAGTGCGAAGGTAAGTAAGAGTCAAAGGGGCTTTAGCCCCTTGTTTGGGTAGGGTATTGTAATGAAAAGCTTATCTGTAGATGAGTCATAGCGAGTCTAAGAGGATACCATTTGATAGAGAGTCATTGTAAGGGAAAGGTGTTGAGGCAGGAAAACTTTGTTTCATGTACTTAGGTGATAGGGGAAGGCTCCTACAACTAAGTGTGCAGAGACCTTGGTAAGTCCGCAGTAGAGTGCGTGGGCCCCTACAAATGAGTACGTAGGGAGAAAAGAGTCTGTAACTGAATGCTAAATCTAATAAAGGCTATTTTGGATTGAATATATTGCATTTATGCCTTGTTCCTTATTTCTATTTAAGTTTATGCATATTTTCTCAATAACTTGTTTTCTATGAATTAAAGTATATTTACTACGCGAAACTATGGGATGTATAATATTTATGCATGATAAGGGTAATTAACTACCCTCACAAAGTATTAGATATATATGTTGTAATTAACTATTTAAAAAAGATAGACTTATTGCGTGAAAGTAGTAAATATGTACCTTTTATGAAAGTTAAGTATGATCGTTTACCTTTGGAAATATCTGAAGGTCATTTTGATAGAGTTGTAGTAGTTGACAATGGAAATGAATAGATATGTGCGAAGGTAGATCTAAGCTAGAGATCCTCAATAAGACCATCAGATGGGCCTCTGGATGTAGAAACCTAGTTCTAACATCTCCCAATACTACTTCATGTGAGACTGTAGCCTGCGCTATGCAGGTTGTTACGGAAAGGGCCAACAATTAGGCTTTTCTTTGTTGGCGCAAATAACTCTGAACTTGGGCTAGGCCCCCTTAAGCCAACACAAATCCCTTTTTCTCTTTTTCCTTCCAATTTTTGTGGTGTCAACCTTGTATTTTGTGGAAGGCTAGGAGAAATACTTACATATTTGTAGTTGTGAGTAGTAGACTTCCTTATTGCCATAATTTTTCTTTAAAATTTTCTTGCCACCCTCAATGAAATCTCCAGTGAATCAGGTTGCCAAAGGTGAACCTGATGTTGGATGTTATATTTTAAATTCCTTATAAATATATCAATCCTACGCTCTTATGGAATATCTTTTACCCTTATATTAAATTTTTGGAAGTCCTTAATGTGCTTCTCCATTGCAGCTTATTGTTTGACATTTATCAATTGGCTAAAGAAGTTGTTTCTCTTTGTATCCTCATAATTTGATATCATTTCCTCTACAAAAATTGACCAAGTGACAAGTGGTTTATGAGAACAAATCCATCGATACCATACAAACTAATTTTGTTCTAAATATAAATATGTAATGTGTACCTTTTGTGTTTTCAACACGTAGATCAAAGAATTGCTCCATCTGTAGTATCGATGTCATTGGATCCATTCCATAAAAATTCTTATCAATCTCTCAAATGTGGTTAGTATTTAACCCATTATGTGAGTCTCTAAAATGATAATTTGTATTCCTTTTATCCTTAATATGATTTTTGTGGAATACTTTGTCACCACTAGGAAACATTTCTTGTAGCAATTTTGTCAAACCTTCGTTCAAACCTTCCAGGCTCATTTCATTTTTTTTTAAGCCATCCTTAAAAACTTCCATATTGAAATACATAATTTATTCCATATTAGACGTCAAGCCATCTATCTTAGCTTCCAGTTCATTTTTGGTTACTTTGTTTGAGTGTGAAATTTGTTTCACTTGATCTCGTAAATTTAGATATATCATGCTACATTTCTTCCTCTTTTTCATGTGTCATAGAAGAGATTTCTAGTTTCTTACTAGGTGTGTCCATTTTTTTGCTTGGAGGCATTTTGAATTTGAACAATGATAACAACTCTTCACTATTCCCTTTGAAACACTTCAAACTAATTTTTGACACAAAAGTTATGCAAAATTAAAAAAATACACACTTTGTTCTTGCTTTTTAGGAGCTAGATATTTTAGCTATTATATCTATGTAATTGTGAATCTTGAAGACCTAAAATTTCACCATATAGTAGTTGTCTGGGTCTTCTTTCCAACCAAACAAGTTATAACAAGATTGGATTCTCTAAGAAAGAGTTATGTTCAATCACCGACAATGACCTGATTATAGACTAGTTCAGTAGAGAAAACCTGTACAAAGTGCCATGTATCAGTGTTTTGACCTTTGGCCTTGAAAATGACACCAAAATTACCAAATTCCATCCTTATTTTTTCATGGCTTACGAAATTCAAATCTGATGCCCAGAGAGAAAATTATGACAATTCTCCCTAGGTCACCTATTTGAAATGGAATTCTAGAGCCTACAAAAACCCTAACTTCCTTCGATCATATATATGAAATTATAGGGATTAAAGATCGGATATTCTTACACAAATTTCACCAAGAGTTTGGCTCTATGTGTTTGCAATTCTATCTTCTAAAACATTTTAGAATTTTTTTTATAGCAAATATTTTACAATGGCCTATTTGAAGTAACAGAACCCTAGAATCCAAAGCTCTCATACCAAATGCTATGCAACCAACTTACAAATAGATAGATCAACGACTTAAAAATTATCCTCTTTGACGAGGGAACCTACTTTAAATTACATAAATGAACAATTCCTAGATTATACAAATGAAAAGACATTCTCTCTATATATAGGAGCCTAAGGAGTCATAATATAACTAGAGCTACATAACAATAATAATGTAAGGGGACAACAATAAAGATCATGGGATTCTATGAGGCACAATAATAACAATACAGGGACTACATGGGCACAACAATAAAAATAAGGGGGATACATTAACAATAACAATAAGGGGCTACACTAGTATTATAAGGACCTAAAATTTTACGTGGACATGAGCCGATGGATGTAGAACTATTTTTTTTACTCATATATATTTTTTGATATGTATATATAAGATGAGATTGCTTGGAAGATCTTATTATGTGCATTATGATTCAATATATTTGATGTAAATTTGTAATTTTTGAGATGGATATTACGCTTATCATTTATGTATCTTGATGGGTATATATATGTGATGCATGTCAACCTAATACTTGATTATCTATGTAATCAGCTATGTTATTTTGATCCCTTAGTATATGTGTAAATATGATATGATAAAAAAATTTAGCTAACCTTTTTTCATGCAGATACTTCCAGAAAAGGCATGGATCAAAAAATTGAAATGTTTTGCTCAACTGTCATACAACAAGCTGGGAATCAAGGAATACATGCAGGTGAGAGATACCTAAGTTGGAGGCATCGACCAAGAGACCTATGGCAGCATCGTATTCATCTTGATTATTGGTGGTTGACACGATACAAAGTCCATTGAAGAGACAGGGTGCCTATTCATGAGAGTATATGGCCCAGGTTGCATCAACGAGGTTTTTCAACCATCGAGAAGCACCATAAGAAGATTTGTAATGATAGACTACCAAATGATCCATTTGTGACGCATGATGATAGAGTGATTTTAGAGTGGTCCATGATGAGGTGACCATCATACAAAATAAGTCATGGTGCATATATGTACATTTTAAGGCTACTCACACATTTTTATGGGCAAAATTTTTTGAGGTAGAGTCCATTGATGAGAATTTTTAGGTAATTTCCATCGGGCTTTGATAATATGTATGCTCCCTTGAGGAGGAAATGCTTGATAATTTATAAATCCTTCCATAATGTCTTTAATAGTATAGGAATCAGTATGGGCATCATGTCATATGTTAATATGGTGTTCCATAATGTTTTGATTGATGTCTCACATTTCAGAGTAATCCCATGCAAAAATATCCTTGTATTCTTGGAATAAGGATGAGTATGCGGTCATTTCCTCTAGAAAGCATGTTGCGCCAATGATATTTCTTTGACATTTTTAGGTTTGTTCGAAATATTTACCTCGATGGTAGGTTAAATATTTGACATGTTACCTTCCTCAAAATCATTGGGTGTTGGTATGGGAATTTGTAACCAATCAACCTTTCCCGGTGCTAGGAAATATTTTGACTCTATTTCACCTATATAGTGGGTTGGTGCGCTAGTAGGAAAAAATGCTCTTTTGGGTAGAAAAACTGAATGATGGTGCATGGTGTCCCATGGACATTCAACTTCCTTTATCGCTTCTCAAATATATTCATCTGATTGAAAAATGTTATGTAGCATTAACTTAGGTTATTCTAGGCCTTGATGTTAGGGTTCAGACCTAGTTGTGATGGTCGACAAACAAGAATATGATTCATTGGTTGATGTTGTAGAGCCATGTGAGGTCGACAATGTGTAGATGGGATGGGTCTACACCATTGATGGTGTTACAATTGGTATGGTGGGTTTTGGGTTACAATGTCTTGCCACTCTCCATTGTGAAAAAGATCAATACCCAATGGAGCAAGACATCCATGCAGATCATCAAACTTTATCGGATGTCTAGATCATCTGACTATTTCATGGAAGTCGAGTTCACTAGTCCATAAACATTGTTTCTTTGGACATTCCAGAAGCGTATGGCTTACTACTCAATAGAGACTAGTCTAGCAAGATGAATGGATACTTTGCTACAGACTGGTCACACTTATGGCTTCCATACAAGGGAAAAAGAAATCAAATCCATGTGTTATCCGAGAGATAGATGAGGCACAATGTGACTCCCATCAATGGTGAAAATGAACCATTACCCTTCACAGAGCTCATGTTCAGTAACTGCCTCTTGGAAATAACATTGGGGTGTTATCAAACACAACCAACTCTGACCCCAATAGACACGTAGTTGGGTCTCCTTCCTTGCCCAACTAATGGAAATGAAACCTCTACAGTCCATTGTAACATTAGTAGCAGTAGCAATAGCAAAAATAGTAAAAATAGTACTAGCGCATTGAATGGTCTACATACAGATAAGTTATGGACCATATACCTAGACGGATCGAAGAAACAGGATGGATCTAGAGCTAGGGGTGTCTTGCTTGACCCAAAAAATAGGAAACATTTGATTTCAAGCCACTTGGAGTTCGAGTGCACTAATAACGTTGTTGAATACTCGTGTTGGGCTTGTAAAAAGTCATTAGCCTCAACGTGGTTGCGCTCAAATTGGTAGGTGATTCAGAAATAGTTGTGACAGGTAAATAACACCATACACTATTTATCACCTCATCTCAAATGTTACCAGCAAGAGGTACGATGACTAATCTCTAACTTCCAAGAATTTAATATCACTTTTATAATAAGAATGGATAATACAACTGCCAATTCTTTGGCAAACACAACTTATAGACTGTCAATACTTAGGGATATATTCATTGTTGAAATTTTGTATAGACCTTCTATCCTGTATAACATATCTAATTTATGCATGTGTGATGAAGATCAACAAATACTGCATTTCATGGCCAACACTAATATCTTCAAGTATACAGTGATTGATGAAGATGAGCACCAACAGTCTCTGCAAGATGGGGCTCACAACAAAAAAGGAAGCCTCATCCCCAAAGGTGTGGTATATTTAAGAAATCTCTATGACTTACAAGAATGATTTCAAGGGCATTCGGAATAAGAAAACCCACAGCTCTGCCATGATGCACAAACTAATTAACTTGGGAATAGAACAACATCTAAAGTTTGTCAATATTGATACATGTTGCACACAGTAGGAGCAGAAAGCATTTGTCCGCTTGTTCAAGTAGTACCAAGATGTGTTCACGTTGACATATGATGATATGAAAACTTATGACACGTGAATAATCCAACATATCATTCTGATCAAAGAAGGGATCAAGCCATATGAACAGAAGTTGAGGAAAGTAAATTTTTCATGTGAACCCCTCATACAGAAAGAGCTCACCAAGCTGTTGGATGCATGGATCATATACAAAGTTCATCATTCGACATGGGTTTCAAACCTTGTTCCTGTATGTAAGAAATCTGATGGAAATCCACTTTTGTGTTCATTTTCGAAACTTGAACCATGCCTCGGACAAAGAAAATTACCCGATGACATTTATGGATAACATTTTTCAGATAGTATCTGAGGCACAAATGTTTCCTTACTTGATGGGTTTTCAAGATATAATCAGGTCTTGGTAGTAGAACTTGATGAACTAAAAACCGCTTTCCATACCATGTGGGTTACGTTTGCATACAGATGAATGTCATTTGGGCTTGTGAATGTAGGTGTAACCTTTCAGGCTGGCGTGCAAATCACCTTCTGTAGACTCATCAGACATAGCGTACTAATGTAACTTGATGATGTGACTATGTTTTCAAGAAAACAGGAAGACCACATACGCCATCAGAAAAAAAAAAAAATTGAGCAATGCTGAAAATATAGGATTTCCTTGAATCCCAAAAAGAGCATATTTGCAGTGTATGAGGGCAACCTCCTTCCACACATTGTTGTGAAAGGCAACATCAAGGTTGATCCAAACTGGGTCTAGACTATTACACAGATCCCTCACCCATCCAACAAGAAATAAACGTAGTCCTTCTTGGGAAAGATAAACTTCCTTCATAAGTTCATCTCAAACTATGTGAAAATAGTAGAACTAATGCAAGACATGATCAAGAAGGATGTAGTCTATAGCTGGGGAAAGAGGAAAAAGTATGCATTTTCCTGTATCAAGAAGGCTATTGCAGAAACACCTGCAATCTTCAACCCATATTTCAACAAAGACGTCCTACTATACACATTCGCCTCCCACAACTAGCTCACGACAATACTTACTTAGAAGGACGAACTAAATGACGAATGTCACATATCCTTGATGAGTGCAAGAATGCAGGGACCCAAACTCAACCCCCATTGTTGAAAAACAAGCATATGTAGTATACAAGGTAGTGAAACACTTCAAAACCTACTTGTTGAAGAACCATTGCATAGTGTATGTGCCTCACCTAGTAGTCTGCTCCCTGCTTATACAACAAGGGTTGGGTGAATGGCATGGAAACTGGATGACAGGACTACAAGAGTATGATCTTGACATCAAGCTAGTTCACATTATGAAGGTTCATGGTCTCTGTAGACTCACAGTTGAGGTAGTACACACAGAGGAGGAAGAAGCAAAGATCGTTGGATGGGAGTAGGAAATTGAAATGTAAGATGTAGTATCAGCACCACCCACTGCAAGAGGAAACTCTTAGTACAAATATGTGTGCTAGTACCTTGAGAACGACACCATACCCTCTCACTTCTCCATCAGATAGAAGAGGCCACTGTACGTAAAAGCTTTAGCCTATTAGTTGGTGCACGAAGTGTTTTAAGGAAAGCACGGTAACAGAATCTTACTGAGGTGCCTGGAAGCACATGAATCAGAGAAGGTTTTGCTAGATCTGCATGACGGACCAGCTAAGGCTCACTTTGTGGGAAATACCACTGCACACAAAGTTATGTGAGCCAATTTCTACTAGCCCACATTATTCAAGGATGCACATGCTTATACCCACAAGTGCTTGGTTTGTCAACGATTTTTCGGTAGAAAACAAAGGTCAGCAACCCCACTGCACCTTGTTACAGTGATTGAACTATTCCAACAATGGGGCCTAGCAATGATCGAGGAAATTTTCCAACATTTGTAAAAAGACATTGCTATATTTTGACAATGATTGATTACTTCACGTGGTGGACAGAAGTAGTTCTACTGAAGCAAGTGAATGACCAGGAAGTGATCAACTTCCTCCAACAAAACATCATCTCATGCTTTAGCGTCCTAGTACCACTTGTGTTTGAAAATCCAACTTACATTTCATGTTTGAAGCTTTCTGATTTTTCATTGCAATGTGATATTGTGCTGAAAAGCTCATCTAACTACTACCCATAAGGAGACAATCTCACAAAATCCATGAACAAAAAACTTATTTGTATAATTAATAAGATGGTTTATTGTGAGGATAAAAACTAGCAATCTGCCTTGACAATTTCCTTATGGGCTAACCACGTAAAACCTAAACCCTCTCTGAATACCTCACCATACTTCCTCGTCTACGAGAAAAAGGCCATCCTACCACCCAACATCTAGTTGCCTGTGCTTCAGTTGTCTCAAGAATCCCAAGGCAAGACTTTTCTACTAGTTTAGTGTAGGATGGATACACTTCACAAACTATAGGAAGAAAGGATGAAAGAAAACGATAAATTTGCACTCCACCAGAATTATATCAAGAGATGGTTCGACAAGAAGTCTAAAGGGAAAGATAAATTTGATGTTGGTGACTTAGTATTGAAATGGGATAAACCCCATGGAGATAAAGGTAAGCATACATAGTTTCAGTCCCTATCTATTGGTCTATACACTGTACATAAGAAGCTTGGCCCACACACATACTGTCTGCAATCACTTGACAGGCCCGCACCCCGCACTATGTACATAGTCTATTTACTGCTTATTGTTTGTATTCTTCTCTTTTATTACTATTTTTGTTTCATTTCTGATTTTTTTTTGTTTAGTATCCTCCTATATTTAGTTTTTCTAAAAAAGTGGTATCCTTTATTGAGTTCTTCCTTTTTAATAAGTATGTGGTTGAGATTTAAAGATCCTTGTGACTTTGTAGCACATGGCCTGTCTTGGGTCCATCTTCTTTGTGCTTGGTTGTAACCTTCAGTCGATGAAGACTTGAAGAAAACTACGAGTCATCTGCAAGGGAAGCTCGGGTCTAACCATGAACCTGTGTCCACACTGGGAAACCCCATACTCGTACTTAGCCTTCTACTCTATGTGATCAATCTCATCCAACTAGTAGAAATGGAGAAGGGGAAGTCTAAATGGGCAAACCTATGTCAGAGGTCTTACATGCTTCTCTAAAGGAAAAACCTCTTCTACTCTTAATAAGTTTGGATCCCTCTTCCACACAAAAAATAAATAAGTGCCTATGCATAGTCCTCTTAAAAAATACGAAGGCAAAAGAAGAGAAAGGCTACCTGCGTAGAGATGTGAAGCATGCAACTCCACCAAGGTACTGACCAGGCTTACTAGAAGTGGAGAAATGTGTGTGTTACTGCGTGACTCCATTGGGGCACTACCCAGGCCTGCTGGCAGTGGAGAAACACTAGTGATGAAAACTTATACTATGAAAATTTTTAACTCACGATCCAAACTACCCTTCCCAATTTCAAAACACTGTGATCAACCTCAAACTTTTTGTTTTGTTTGACTGAGTTGGCAAAAGGTGAACCATGTTTATCCATGGGGTAGGTGGGGAAGCCGAAGTAACCCACACAACAATTCAATACTCCTTGAAAGACCAAGGCCCTATGGTGTAAATGGACCAAAACATAGAATCTGGAGTTCAAACAGTGTGTCCCCAAGTGTTGTAGTGGTTTCAATACCCTCCAAAATTTTAGCCTGCATCTAATTTAAAATCCTTCCTTTATTTTTCCTTGATGTTTGAAAGCAGTTGGGCTCATCTCATGAGCTCGTAGTGATTCTTTGCACCCTCATTGGTTGATCATTCAACGATTAGTTTTTTGCATGTTGGTCACAATGTCATGCTTCCAGTCATGTTTTAGCTACGCACAAGGTCCCGATTCATGTGCACAAGTTATATTTGCTATGTAAATATTCATCGAATTCACACACAAAGTTGTGTGTACTATTGTGTAAGCATCGTTGTAGTTACTGAACGATCTATCAGAAGTCTCATGCTTGTCAGGTGCACAGTCAATCCATCACGTAGAGTATATGTTGTCTTGATGGTTTGAGGTGCCTTGTCATAGAGTCATGTTGAGTGTGTGTTTGTAAGGTCGCATATGTACAAGTTCACGTGCTCACACACTTAGTGATTTTGCTAAAGTTTTGATGACCAGATCACCCTCCAACAACTAGACCTCCACCCTAAAATCGACTCGGCCGACTGTCACACAGAACAACATAGATGTTTCCTAGCAAGACATTTCAATCTACACTATGCGCAAGCACATCAACCAACCCTCTAGTTGGTCAACTAGAGATTTTGACCCTACAGTGATCCTGAGACTCACTACCCTAAAACATTATGCAAAAGCTGCCAAGCATGCCTACTCTACTGACTGAAGAAACTGCACAAAAATGTTGAACATACACCCAGTTTCTGTCATTGTCTCCCTAAAAAAATTGTGAAGTTTTTCTAGTGAGTCTTGTGGTCATCCGACCTCCTGTTCACCTGGAAACTTATGCAGATGTCATGAGAAGTCCCTTAGCTACCTAGTCCAATCAGCTCATATATTGCATAGGGATGTTCAATAATCCAACCTCTCATCAATTGCATAGTTTTTTCACCAACACTGTTGCAACCCATTGCCATCTACATGATAAAAATGCATAGTTTTTCCCTATGAGCCTCTTGCAACCAGCTGTCATCTCCCAAGAGGAATGGTGCACTTTTTACTTCCAACCCCCCTCTATTGCCTACACTGGTTCCCTTAAGAAATTACGTAGATCAATCCTCCAATCGAGCTAGATCCCGTGGATAGTCATTGCAGATCCTGATTTTTTGTCTCAGTCTCCTAGTAACTTTTTCATAATTTTCATTAGTAGTGCCTGGAGCCCTCATCCTAGCTTGAAATATGCCTTTCAGTTTCAGAGCCTTATCCTCTCTCCTAGTTACCTGCATCAGAATGTGAACAACAATGCATCATGGTAGAGTAGGAGATTTATGGATTTGATGTCGTTTCTCCATGAGTGATTGCAGATACAAGTACATGGATAAGACATGACGTGATGACAAACGAGATGAATAGGCAGAGCACATGTAAGGAAATTTTTTCGTGAATGGACAAACGAAGCATGCATGCATGGAGAATTTTTCATGAGCAAGTGAATGTGTGAAGCATGCCAAAGTACAAGAAAGCGAGCAATGGCACATGTGACATAAAGTGAACAGCAAGAACAACGAAGACTCTGCACACCTTGCCATGCAGAGGTGAAGCTATGATACACCAAGAGCACATCCATCACTTAGCAACACTGTATCTTGACATGGACACCACCACCAACATGAACATAATAGCACTATCGTGTTGAGTCGTGTTGTGAGTCATCTTGACCACATCACTACTAGGGACCATTCCATTGTAAATCAATGTAATGTAATATGGAATTCCAAGATACCCACATGCAATATGAAGAGTCATGTAAAGTTGAAGAGTCAAATATGTCAAACAATCATGAGGGAAGTCGAACAGTCACAAGGGCCATTTTTACACTTGGAAATATTTAACCATCATCTATACGAGAAAAATACTTTTCATCTTGGCTCTTAACACATAGCCTTGAGAGTCTATAGTCTTTTCTTTGAGGAGTGAGCATTGGCTCCAATGCACATCTCTGGGGTTAGTGATGTATGGTGTACTAATATGTCTTGGCACTTTTTCTTAATTCAGAAGCGTGATAACAGGTTAGCACATTTTCACACATGTATTGTAATTCTTTGTAAGGCTAATATTGGAACTCTTGTAATGCATGTTGCTTTAACATGTTTTAAGACAATTTAACACTTTCAGTTTTTCTAATACATATGTTTATAAAAATGTGTTGTATAAGTTGTTAACGTTTCCTTGCTTGTGTGGGATACCTCGTCAATCATCAGATAAAACCTTTCCCATAAGCTTTCTATAATGACTGTTGCACTTGCGCAAACTATTGTGTTAAGTGGTGTACGTGCTATTGCTTCTTGTATGTGTGATTACCACATTTGTGTGGACTGCTCCATCGGATGCTGTAGATTTCCTATTTTGTTGTGTGTCCTTGACAGATTTGAGACTTTTCCCTTTCGACTAGAGACTCACTTACACCCTCTCCCTCTGCGGTGAAAGAATATTGAAACAAGTAACACTAGCATTCACGAGGCAGACGAACGTCATTGTTCTAAGACAAATTAGACCACTCTCATGTGCTGACAAGAAAGAGGTAAGGAAAACATTTAAGATATTGGAAACCGGGCCATCATACTAGATGGGACTCCTACACCAAACGGTGTGAGGTCTATTTGGGACTTCATACCTAGGAGATCCCCTGAATGTGGGTGGGTCTAGCACCATCAACACCTTAGCTGTTGAAAAGCTTATGAATGCCAATAAGATATGGTGAATGAATTTACCTATACATGCATGGTGTTGCACTTGAATCTTGATCATTTTCCAAAGACCGAACATAACTATTACATATGGATTGGTGCAAGCAACATGGAATCCCATCGATGACCTATTGGGAACTTTGGTGCCTTACAGAAAAACTATAGCAAACCAACAAAAAAATACTTATGTGAATAGTTTACTTGTATATGGAACCCTGAACGATGGTTGAAAAGATGCTCCTATGTCGAGGTAGTGTGATAATTCTGCTAGTGGGTTTTCGAGGGAGGTGGTTACCGTTAACCACTTGGTCCAAATTTGAACTGATTGATGAAAACCCTAACCCTGGATGGTCAAGATTTAGCTAGATGTTCATGTTAGGACCCCATATAATCTCTCTATGACCTTACATTTTGTTATAATATCACCCTTTTCAACCCATATTTGAATGTCCTTGTTAGTGTTTTGACTCAATCATTCTAAAGGTATGCAGTGACTCTTCTCATCACTATATGTTTAATTATTTAACATATAATCATGCTATCTTCATAATTGATCTTTGAATTTGATTGAGTTGCTGAACAATTAAAGAATGATGTGCAGACCGCATTGCAAAACTGCCTAAAGCTGGCAGGACTATCTTTTGCAGTCGCTGAAACAACAAGAAGCACATGAATCTCGAAGTTGAAACAGCAAGAACAACACGCAAATCTCGAAGCTGAAACAATTGAGATTTGCGTACCAGATTTGACAACAACAGAGGGACCTGATTGATCACCGAGGAAGTTGTTACATTAGTTGTAACATTCATAATCTAAATTACTGTAACAACATTCTATTGACGGGAAACCGATTTCCCTATTTTTGTATAATGGGTTGAACTAAAATCTATAATGTAAATATTTTGTAATAGATGTCTCCTCTATAAAGAGGAGACATCTACATTAGAAGGGGGATGAAAAAGCTGTAACACAAGGTTGTAATTGAAGGAACGATATTGAATCTTTTCTGTAATATGGTATATTGATGAATGAATAGAGTTTTGTTCTGAGTATCTCATCTTAGTCTCTGTTTCCTGGGGAATCTTGTGAGAAGGACAGGGCCCACCTTCATCACAAGATTCACCCATTATCTCTCTGTCGTGTGTTAAGTGTGATTTCTGTTCATACCTTATTAACAAGTACTGTTTCTAGATGTTATTTTACTTTTGTTGAAACTTTGTTTCTTTCTTAATCGATTGATGCTATTTCATGATTGTCTCACCGGTGATTAGGTTTATAGAGTGAATTGGTGAACTGGATAAATAGAGGCAGGTGTTGAAGGTTCCCACTCTAGGGATAGGGTGTTGATCCTTTGTTACAGAATAGCCATTGTTTTCTTTTGCATATTTATTCTTTCTGATCAATTATTCATCTCTTATTAGATATCTGCAATAGAGTATAGTTGTTGTAACACAAAGTGAAGATTTAGCGGGGTGTGATTTATTTATACTACAACTTTTGGTGCTATTAAAATTGAGTACATATAGTACGTAGTTGTCTTTGAAATAATCGGACTTTCGCGGGTTGAAAATTTATGTGGCACTCGACTATTTAATTAATAAGTAATTAAAGTGACCAACATTTTGGCACCGTTGCTGGGGAAGGTGACCGAAGATTTTAAGAGCATTAATGATTTTCTTTTAGATGTATAGGATGCATGAGAGGACGCAGGAAAACTAACCCTACGGGCAATAGGGGCAAAGGGAGAGGAGGAAGGAAAACTTTCATTGACGACATTATTTCAAAAGCTGAAACATCTTAGAAGATAAGGTCTCGGAGGCCACATACTCAGCACTCTCTCGAGACGGATTACGAAACGGAGGAAGTATTGGGACCAGAAAGGACCGAAGAGACAGTACAGAAAATCGAGGAGTCAGTGGAAGATATTGAGGAACCAATAGAAGATATTGAAGTTGAGGAACCAGTTCAGAACATTGAAAGCCCAACAGAAAGCACTGAAGGCCGAGCAAGTGAAACAGGGGAACAACCAATGGACGAAAACAATGAAGGACCCTTTGGCGGGGATGAAGAGAAGGAAGAGGAGAAAACTCCCTTTCCACCTTGGAATTCCCTATTGAAGATATTCCTAGAGGGGCAAATCCTATGAAGAACATCCCACTCTTAGCCCTACCTAATTTCCATGGTTTATCGTCTGAAGACCCTGATGAATTTCTGTTTGAGTTTGATATATTGTGTAGGATTTATGAGTATGTTACTAATCCTCAAAAGTTAAAGTTATTTCTAGCAACATTAAAACGGAATGCACTAAGGTGGTTCATGAGCCTAGGAAGACATGTGATCACAACATGGGATCAAATGAAAGAAAAGTTCTTCGCCAAATACGAAGACTATTGCCAAACAAGAGAAAGGAAGGAGGAATTATTTAAGATGGTACAGAAGGAGGACGAAAATCTGGAGGATTTCGTGGAGAGATTACAATATAATTGGCAAAGATCCGATCATCCTAATATGAGTAAACATATTCTTAAGTCAATACTATTGAAAGGGGTACGAGATGACTGTTTAGACATGTTGAATATGCTTAGAAAATGGGATATATCTAAGGAATCGTATGATGAGATTGTCAACCTTTGTAAGAGATGTTCAAGAGGAGCAGCAAACAGAGAAAAAAGCAGAGATAGTTCATACTCAGGAGTCCAGAAATCAGCTAGTGGAGGAGCAACACGGGTCAAAATAGGTAACTTACTTGAAGAATTTAAAACTGAAATGTTAAGCTCTTTTGCTTCACAAATTAATACCTTGCAAGTTAAAAAGAAGCAAGTAGAGGCAGAAGTTGCTTTGGCTATTTTATGCTCTAAATGCAGAGAAAAAAACCCACTAAGGGAATGCCCAGTGGACAAGGTACAAATTTGCAGTATTTTCGAGAAGGATCATGACACTCAACAATGCCCTTCTTCACCAGGAATAAAAGCAACACTGCAATCAACTGAAGAAGAAGCTGAAGAAGTTTACTTGCTGACATAGAGGAGGCAATGGCAACCACGAGGACAAGGTATGAATTCTAATATGCCATTTAATCGTTGGAATAATCATCCTCCTTTTCAAGCAAATTACTCACCCTTAAATCAAATGCAATACCCACCCTTCAACCAAATGAAATTCCCACCCATGCAACAACCAAACCCTCCCTTTGTGGATCCTACAATATGGAATCCCTGGGCTCTACAACAATCTTATTTTAATCAGTGGAGCCCAAGCTGGACATCTTAGCAAATCCCATTTTCAAACCAATTCTCCCAGTATCAGCAATCTCTCTCTTTGCCATCAAATGCTTCACCGAATAACCAGACAATGAGACCCCAGCTGCCTGTGCAACTGGACCCCAACCCTAATAACAATAAATCTCTGCAGGTCATTGATATTCAGAACCAGCCTATTTTCCCTATGCAATGTAATGATATTCATTTGCGGTCTGGAAGAGTAGTTGAACCTATTATTGATGACATTGCTTCTTCTCACTCTGATAAAGAGGAGACAGGAAAAGATAAGTCATCTAATAAGAATGTTGGAACAGTTGAGTCATCCTCTAATAAAACTACTGAAACAACAGAGCTGCCATTCCCTGAATGTCTGGCTCTTACCAAGACACTTGAGCCACCTGCTTTTAACCTTCTAGGAGAATTACAGAATCTGTATGTTAAAATTCCACTCTTACAAGCACTTAGAGATGTACCAATTTATGCTAGAATTGTTAGAGACATTTGCATTAAGAAACCTGGAAGAAAAGCTAAAGATCCCCTCACAGTTCATGTGATGGGTGATCTAGCTACTTTAATGATAGGAAAAACCCCTCCTGTGAAATATGGTGACCCTGATCATCCTACAGTTACAGTATAGGTTTTATAACTAATTAGTAATTTTATTTCTGAACCTTCTTTGGTTAACTCTGAAACACATGATCAGTTGACTGCAATCTTGGAACCTGAATCACAGCAAAACCTTAAAACTAAAAATTTATCTCAACCATCAATTGATATCTCCTCCAAGAGCATGACAGTAGAAATCGAGCCTGACAAAACATTAAATATAAACCCTAACCTAACAGATGCTTAAACACAACAGTTAATGAAGTTACTTTGTGAAAATAAGGAAGCATTCACATGGGACTACACAGATATGAAGGGAATCTCTCATGAATTATGTACTCATCGTATTTATATCAAAGAAGGATCTCACCCAGTCTGTTAACCCCAAGAACGAATGAATCCCAATTTAAGGGAAATTGTTAAATAAGAACTTCAAAAATTGCTTAATGTGGGATTTATATACCCTATATCTGATAGTGAATGGGTTTCTCCATTAGTAATTGTACCTAAGAAAAATGGGAAATGGAGAGTGTGTGTGGATTATAGAGCTCTAAATAAAGCCACTCAGAAAGATCATTTCCCCTTACCATTTATTGACAAAGCACTAGAGAGTTTGTCAGGAAAGAGATTCTTTTCATTTTTAGATGGTTTTAGCGGATATAACTAGATCAAGGTTGCACCCCAAGACCAAGACAAGACCACTTTTACTAGTCGATGGGGAACTTTTTCCTATAGAGTTCTTCCATTTGGGCTATGTAATGCCCCAACAACATTTCAAAGAGCAGTGATAGGAATTTTCTCTGATATGCTTAATGACTCGTTAGAAATATTTATGGATGACTTTACTCCTTATGGTGTGACTTTTGAAGATGCATTACAAAACCTTGAGAAAGTACTTAAATGATGTATAGAAGCCCATCTTGCCTTAAGTACTAAAAAATTCAATATGATGATGAATCAAGGAATTGTATTGGGACACTTCATCTCATTCCTAGGAATTCAAGTTGATCCAGCTAAGGTGCAGGTAATTTAGACTCTTCCTATCCCTAAAACTCAAACTGATGTAAGAAGTTTTTTAGGACATGCTGGATATTATAGAAGATTTATCAAGGATTTTTCTAAAATATGTTCTCCTTTGTTTGTGTTACTTATGAAAAATGTTGAATTCAATTGGACTGATGGTTGTCAAAAAGCATTTAATGAACTTAAACATCAATTGTCTATAGCTCCTACCTTAAGACGACCTGATTGGGCACTTCCCTTTCATATATCATCTAATGCTTCAGATACTGCAATTGGAGCTATCTTGGGTCAAGAAGAAAACAATCTTCCTTATGCTATCTATTTTATTAGTAAAAATATGACCCTTGCTGAACTTAATTACACAGTTACTGAAAAGGAATTTTTAGCAGTCATTTATGCTATTAACAAGTTTCAACATTATATTACCAGTTACACTACTTTTGTTCATACTGATCACTCGGCCATTAAGCATTTAATGAACAAATAAATCACAAATGCTCGAGTTACCAGATGTTTATTATTACTACAAGAATTTGATATTACAATTGTAGATCGACCAGGTAAAGAAAATGTAGTTGTTGATTTCCTTTCTCGGATAAAAATGAATGAGAACACTCCAGTAGATGATTCCTTTCTTGATGAATATTTATTTGCAGTATCTGCTCACTCACCTTGGTATGCAGACATTGCCAATTAATTAGTTGTAGGGAAGCTACCATCGCACCTGTCACACAAAGAGAGAAGAAAGATCATTCAGCAAAGTGCTCGGTACAACTCGATAAGTGGGTGTCTTTTTCACACAGGACTTGATTAGGAAATTCGGAGATGCATTAGAGAAGATGAGATTTATGATATATTGAAGGCTTGTCATGATGGCCCTTGTGGAGGGCATTTTGTTGATAAAAGAACAACACATAAGGTTCTTAGAATGGGTTATTATTGGCCCTCACGTTTCAAGGATGCAAAGAAGTATGTTAGGGCATGTGATAGCTGTCAGAGAATGGGCCAGCCTAATCACAGGGATGAAATGCCACTGAATCCCTAGGTAATACTTGAACCCTTTGAAAGATGGGCTCTAGATTTCATAGGTCCCATCAAACCTCCATCCAATCAAAGAGTTTATATACTGGTTTTCACAGATTATATGACTAAATGGGTGGAAGCTAAGGCACTCCCTAGAGCTAATGAAGAATCTATTTTAACCTTTCTATTTGAAGAAATCTTTGTCAGGTTTGGATTGCCTAGAGAACTAGTCACAGATGGAGGACCTCCCTTCAACTCTCATGGCTTTAAAGATACACTTCAGAAATATCACATTAAGCATAAAATGACTATGCCTTATCACCCCCAGGCCAATGGGTAGGTGGAAAGTACGAATAAAGTCATAGAAGCCATTTTAACAAAAACAATAAAGGAGAATAGAAGGGATTGGTTTCAAAGGTTTCCTGAAGCATTATGGGCTTACAGAGCCACTTGGAGGAACACTATAGGTTTTTCACCTCATGAATTAGTTTATGGTAAAAGTGTTGTTTTTCCTGTGGAATTTGAAATTAAAACCTTAAGGACTGCTTTAGCTGTTAACCTTGACTTGACTGATGCATAGACAGCTAGGTTGCAGGAGCTTCAGGAATTGGATGAAAAGAGGTTGGATGCCATCCATCAAACATCTATGATACAACAGCAAAGAACTCGGTGGCATGATAAAACAATTAAGCATAAGCAATTGCAAGAAGGTAATTGGGCTCTATTGTATGACTCCCATTTTGAAAATTTTCAAGGAAAATTAAGAACAAGGTGGCTAGGACCTTATGAAGTAGATACTGTTTTCCCAAATGGAACAGTGAGACTTCTAACAATTGATGATTCTAGAACACCATTGTTAGTGAATCGGTATCGGCTCTGTTTGTATCAGCAACATATTTCTAAAGAGAATTTCAAAGCGACTTGCATGACAGATATACATTATGTCTTTTTGGGGGAGTCTGCTATCCCTCATTGCACTTAGCTCTTCTATATATATATATATATATATATATATATTTAGATTAGATTTCTTAACTAATAATCCCTATCAAGGGTTTCCATGTTACAATTAACTATTTTGCAGATCTTAGATTTGGAGGTTGGCTGAGAAGAACAATTTCAATACAAGAAGGATCAAGCTTCAGCTTGGGAAACATTGCCATTTCACTTAAAATCATAATCCATTACCTCTCACTACTCTTCAGCAACATTTTCGCATTTTTCTCGTTGCTGAAACACCATTTTCCCCGTTGCTGAAACACCAATCTTTTCCATCTTTCCTAAGAAGCACCAATTTTTCCATTTTTCCCAAGATTGAACCATTACTTTCTCTAAAAAATGATGGATACATATCGCTCTTCATTAAAGGAATCATCCATTCATCCCGATAATTGTGTTCCTTCACTATCACTTCTCTTGAAAACCTTTTGTATAAATACCCTCATACTTTATAAACCCTTTTTCATGACCATCGGTGATCTATTAATGATGAGATTTTTTTTTTCCGCACAACAACCAAAGGTAAAATGTGAAGGTATACGTGTTTATGTGTAAATATTAAACTGTAGTTAATGAGAATATATTGATATGATTGTCAAAATCATCGTACATTCAAACCTATCATTTTAGCCGCAGTTGGGGGGAATACCAAAATATGGCAATCATTACATGATACACCGATTACCGTCATTTCTTATTCTTTCAGGGTAGTGTCCCATCACCCCGTCTATGTCTTCTTGTATCATAAATTCATTTGCGACATCCTACTCTATTTCGACTGAGGAAACTCGGCTCTGTACTCTGCATTTTACTGAACCAGTAACTATGGGAGGAAACGCTGTTAGATATGAACATGGCTCAACAGCTCTATTGGAACTTTACTAGGAAGCATACCAAATCTTTCTACAAGTAGGATGGGTGGACTATTTTCGAAGGCTTCCAGATTTTGATTCTCAACAAGTTCTTGAATTCACATGCAATTTGAAAGAAGGATACTCTATGGAGTGTGAATTCCAGTAACGAGGATGATATAGCCTAGATTTCAGGGTTACTAACCAATAGTACTCGTTGGTTAAGTCGGAAACACCTGATTCTAAACGCACAACAAGATTTTCTTCTACCAGGGGAGTGCGTCGAACCTAAAGGCAGGGGTGTTGCACTGTGTTCACTACCACCGCCATGGCTAAAGGTTACAAAGTTCATTAAGCACTACTTCACCTGTGAGGGACATTATCAGGTAGTGTACCAGTATGACTTTGTGTTATTGAATCATTTAAGACATGGTCATTTATTAAATATGCCATACTATCTACTTGTTTTTCTAAAGAATATGTCACACTATTCCGTGAATGCAAGGCACCCACTCCTCTCCCTCACGCACCATCACTTGGTTCAGCTCCTAATTCATAGGGGCTTTGTCCTACATAATACCCCTCCCCTTAACAACCCTCCCCAACAAGCTACTGAAATTCAGCAACCAGCAGCTGAAGCACCCCAATTGAGCACTAAAAACCCGCAACAGACCCCACCCCTTATTGAAACCGAATCATCAACTCCCATAGTCCATATTCCCACTGATAATTTGGATGATAATACCCC
This sequence comes from Pinus taeda, assembly GCA_000404065.3. Classification (NCBI taxonomy): domain Eukaryota; kingdom Viridiplantae; phylum Streptophyta; class Pinopsida; order Pinales; family Pinaceae; genus Pinus; species Pinus taeda. The sequence continues at coordinate 19,464 of APFE031647513.1, read as the reverse complement.
CATTATTAAGCTCAAAAGGAAAAGACAAGAGAAAGCTGCACCCCCACTAAAGAGAAGAACGAGGGCTTCAATTAAGGAAGCCGCTATTACTGATAATTCCCCTATCCTAAGGAAAAATGTTCGTAAGAGAAAAACCACTGTTTTTCCTGCTTCCTTACCTTGGCGATGAACAAGGACGTCTGCAGCAATTGAGGCCATCACCCCAAATTCCCCACCTATCATCCTAAAACCCCATAGTCCACCAAGCCCTGAACCCTTACCTTCCTCACCCTTGGGTACCGAAATGAAAAGTATTCAGGATTTTGTGACATCATTCTTTTCAAAGGACGCAATTGCTCCACAAGAACCAGCTGCTGATTTATCAAAAGTAGACACCCAAGACGATGTACAGCATGTGGCTGCTCCACAAGAACCAACCACTGACTTAAAGGGTGTTACACAAGAAGCACCTGTTGAGAAACAAAAGGTAGATGACCTAGATGTGGCTGTTACACAAGAACCAACCACTGACTTAACGGGTGATACACAAGAACCACCTGTTGAGAATGTAAATGATGAAGTTCTCACCGAACAATGATCCTCCCATCCCCTGGAACCTGCAACTACTACAGAAGGCCCAGTTACTTTAACCTCCCTTCAGGAAGAAAACGAGTTTTTGAAATCTAAGATTAAGGCTTATAAGTATGAGTTAACAATGGCAAGGGAAGCTTATGGAAAGGAACTCAATCTGTACATGTTAGCTTAGGTAGCATCTGCAGCTGAAAAGAGTGCAGAAAAGGATCGACATAATGAATACGTGTGCAGTGAATGTGGTGATCTCTACTCTCGAACCGGTTATAAGATAATCGAAGTTCCGCTGCCTGGATCCAGTCTTGTACTTGCTCCTATCATAGTTAAAAAGGAACACCCTGCTATTACACAAGAACCAACAGGGCCTTCAAAGACCTTGGAGGAAGAAATAAAACCACCCCAGCCTACCCTAGTTGTTACAGATGAGAAACCAGCACCAATGTCTTTTAAGACTGCGTGTACCCAGACTGAACCTCAATGTGTAAGCACTGTTTACACTCAGACCTCCAGTTTTCAAGAAATGAGGGACATATGGAAGACATAGCATTATCTCTCACAAGGAAAGGCATTTCAGCAACATAAGTCACTATGGCTCAATCATGTATATAGAAACTGGGAAGTCCTTGAACAGTCTCATGCACAAAACAAGGAAAACAAGAAGCTAAAAACGAGACTATCTCTTATCTTTGACTTGGTTCAAAGATTATTTGCCACTAGAAAACCATATTTTAATTATTCTATGTTTCTGAGAGAACGCTTAGCATTCCTCCAAGTGAAAGTGATCAGAGATGGACGATCCCACAAAGTTTCTACATCTCAACAGTTTATTGAGACTTTTGCAAAAGCGTCAAATAGTGAACAAAAGTTATTATGTGAACTCTATCTTCACAATGAGGCCATGCCTGAAGATAGGAAGCTTAATTTAGTTCCTCTCGTTGGTGATATTCAGATCGGATCCCTCGTTTCTTTCTTGGCTAATCAACTTACCTAACAAAATGCTTTCATGTCAGCAACACATAATGAGGAGAACTAGCTTCTCTCGATTCGAGCTGAGCCACAAAATGTCGTTGTTTTTATTGCTAAACATCAACGAATTCTATGAGCCAGGAATGACTAACCATATCAGAAAACTACAGGCAACAGTCTTGGAGGACTGCCAACACTACGTCAATACTAAGGGAACTTTTGCCATAAAAGCAAATAATCTATTTGGGGAACATTATCGTAAGGAGAGAAGGGAGTACCACCCCTTTAACCCTCTCAATCTTTAGGTAACAATCTCACGAATACCTAACTATGCTAAATGTATTCAAAAATATGCTGAGAAATAGTTGGGTTATCACTTTCACTTCCCTCTTCTATGGCTGCCAGGATAGCAATACAAGGCTTAGTTCACATTGACCAGAAAGGAGAAGCTTGTAGCATGGCAAAAAGTTCAGAGTGTCCAAGGGTTTAGAGACATGGTTGACAACACTTTCTATACTTACTGTATAAGAAATTTGCAATGTATATCCTAGTTTTCCACCTCAGATTCAGAGTAGAAGTTGCATGGCGACATGCAATCCTTTTAGTTGGGGGGGTTACGACCCCATATTGTTTCTCTCTGACCTTACATTTTGTTATAATATCATCCTTTTCAACCCATATTTGAAAGTCCTTGTTAGTGTTTTGACTCAGTCATTCTAAAGGTATGCAGTGACTCTTCTAATCACTATATGTTTAATTATTTAATGTATAATCATGCTATATTCATAACTGATCTTTGAAGTTGATTGAATTACTGAACAATTAAAGAATGATGTGCAAACTGCATTGCTGAAACTGCCTAAAGCTGGCAGGACTATCTTTTGCAGTTGTTGAAATAGCAAGAACAACATGCGAATCTCGAAGCTAAAATAGCAAGAACAACACACAAATATCGAAGTTGAAACAGTTGAGATTTGCGTATCATATTTGACAACAACAGAGGAACCTGATCAATCACTGAGGAAGATGTTACACTGGTTGTAACGTTCATAATATAAATTACTGTAACAACATTCTGTTGACGGGAAACCGATTTCCCTATTTTTGTATAATGGGTTGAACTAGAATCTATAATGTAAATCTTTTGTAATAGATGTCTCCTCTATAAAGAGGACACATCTACATTAGAAGGGGGATGAATAAGCTGTAACAAAAGGTTGTAATTGAAGGAATGAGACTGAATCTTTTCTGTAATATGGTATATTGATGAATGAATAGAGTTTTGTTCTGAGTATATCATCTTAGTCTCTATTTCCTGGGAATCTTGTGAGAAGGAAAGGGCCCACCTTCATCACAAGATTCACCGATTATCTTTATGTCATGTGTTAAGTGTGATTTCTGTTCATACCTTGTTAATAAGTATTGTTTCTAGATGTTATTTTACTTTTGCTAAAACTCTGTTTCTTTCTTAATCGATTGATTCTATTTCATGAGTGTCTCACTGGTGATTAGGTTTACAGAGTGAATTGGTGAACTGGATAAACAGAGGCAGGTGCTGAAGGTTCCCACTCTGGGGATAGGGTCCTGATCCTTTGTTACATAATAGCCATTGTTTGCTTTTGCAGATTTATTCTATATGATCAATTATTCATCTCTTGTTAGATATCTACAATAGAGTATAGTTGCTGTAACATATAGTGAAGATTTAACGGGGTGTGATTTATTTATACTACAACTTTTGTTGCTATTAAAATTGAGTACATATAGTATGTAGTTGTCTTTGAAATAATCAGACTTTCTCGGGTTGACAATTTATGTGGCACTCGACTGTTTAATTAATAAGCAATTAAAGTGACCAACAGTTCATACAATAAACACAACAACATGGTGGGATGATTGCTTGACAATGATGATTAATTCTCCAGATCAGATACACATTATGATAACCATTCTGAATGCATGACAAGGACATGTAAAATTTATTGCGCAGATGACAAGTGTCAAGGGATTGACATACAGGTGGATGTGAGTCGTGCTATTAGCATTGGTGAAAAGACTACCATATAGCACATTAGAACTTAATGAAACCGAACGTTGAAACCCTTGTAGCTGTAGTACAATTTCTACTGAAGGTATATGACCTATAACAATGTGACCATGTAAGGGTAATATAAATTAAATCACCATGCTAAAGAGCCACTGACTTTCATCCAAGTAGCATGCGGAGAAGACCAAATGAAGGCCGACTTAAAGAGCATAAAAAAAGACTGTGTATACCAATGATCAACCAGCCCAATTTCTTTTCCAACTTTGACAATGCATAGAGTTGTTAATAAATTGAATTATTGTATTGAAGTCATAATTAATTATGACCCCAATTAAATATTGCATAAATATATATGTATTTACAGTTGATATGGTGGCACCCTTGTAGATAATATGAATACACTTTATCAATAAGGTTATAGTTTTAATTTCAAAAAAAAATTAAACGAGACATGTTACAAGTGGTATTAGAGCCTACGTTGAAAAATGGAGGCCTCCTCGGAAGTTGAATAGCAAATACATATATTTTGTGATAATAGAGGGGGAGAGAGATGCAAACAGGAGCTAGAAGTACAAAGTTAGTAAGGACATCTATTGAATCTGGCTGCATACAATAATTGTGGGTTCAATTAGAAGGTGGTGAGAAAAACCCCACAGCCATGTTATTAGAAACTGTGCCAAAATTAAGGTCTGAAATGGATAGTCTATGAGAAGATAATGGGCAGTTAATGCGAGATCAAGAGAGGATATTGAAAAGTCTCTTTGATCCTTAGAATCATAGAACTTCTTCCCCCAGTTTTGACAATGATGGTAGGGATGATGAACATAGGCATAGGGTTGATAATGCATCGAAAGGAAGTCACATTCAATGAATGGAAGGAGGTAAGGATGGAAATGAAGAGGAATAAGACAACAAAGAGGAATAATAAAATGTGTCAGATCATAAAAAAACAAGAAACATAATATTGAGTTGAAAGGGGAGTTCAAGAAAATTAAACCCCAAACTTTTGATGGTGGAAGAAACAGTTGAAGCGTGGCTGATTAATATTAATAAATATTTCAAAATTTATGATTTTAACAAAAAACTAAAGGAAATATTCGCCATTTATCAGCTTCAAGGGAAAGCTACATTATGGTGGGAAGAAGTTAAGATTGTTCATGGAATTGATGGGCAAGGCGTGATTTGGAATGATTTCTAGAGATATTTTAAATAGAAATACTTGACTGAAATATTTTATGATCATAAGGAAAATGAATTCTAAAACCTTCGATTGGGACAAATGACTGTGGATGAGTTTTTTGCCAGGTTCACCTCTTTGCTAAGATATGTACATTAAATCTGGGAGGAAAAGCCCAAAGTACGACATTTTATGAGCAACTTACCCATATTCATGAAAGAACGATTTGAGTTTGATATTCCAAAAACCATGGATGAAGCCACAAGAAAGTTGTGCATTTATTATCAATAAATGAGATAGACGGGAGAGGGGTAAGAAGATTTGGGCTAATAAAAAGACACAATTTTTTTTTTACAACACATGAAAAATATGAAAGGAAAAAATGGCTAGAGTTTACACTAAAATCCACATAATAAACTTTCACAAAAGTTTCAATAGAAATTTAAACCTTAAAATGAATCCAAACAAATGGAAGCTTATAGTAAGCCAGAGTTGGGCCAATCATAAAAGGCCCCATTTCACTCTTGAGGATGTGGAGAGCCTCATTACTACAAAAATTTCGCTCATTGTAATAGAATATAGCAAAACACCAGTTTTCAAGAGGCTTCTACAGTTGGTGAGGTCGCTCGAAATATTCCTAAGATTAACACTTCCTTGGATGATCATCAATCCAAATGCCAACCCACTATGATTGAACTTGAGGTAAGATGTTTAATAATCCTATGTCAATTTTGATAGAACCAAGAGTTAGTGTAAGTTATATTGGTCCCAAAATTATGGAATTATCCCATTCGCAAGGTCATAGATTCAAAAAACCCTGGCCGGTGTAGTAGGTGACATGGGAAAAAAAACGATGACAACCAATGTTCATGACTATCCTATTTCGATAATAGCTCAATTAATTAATGTGAATTTAAATGTATTGGCTCTAGGATGCTATGAAATTCTCATTGGCATGGATTGGCTAGAAAACCATTGTTTTTTAGTTGACTGCAAAGACAAAAACATTTGTTACCTTCCTAAGGAAGGTTTTAGGAAATAAATCCAAGGGGTTAAAGACCTATTATTGCTTCTCAGTTGGGAAAATGTATTAGGAAGGGGTGTAAAATATATGCAGTGCAAGTGGGTTTTACTAATTCCAAAAATTAGTAACCACTTTGGAAAGTCTATTGGTTATTGTTATTGTGCTTTGTTCTCGAATGTGTACAAAAAGAAACAACTTTAGGATGTGGATGAAAAACAACCTTAACAATAAAAATCACTGCTAAACATTATAGATCTGCATCAAATGATAGAAACAAAACCTGCCAAAGGCATAATCTATGCCACAATCATAGTTAAATAGCAAAATGGAATAGTAAAATAAGCGTAAGTAACTCCAATAATCCAATGGGAACCAAATATATAAAGAATATAGTTTACTAAACAACACCTGTGAAGGAAACAAATAATGTTACCAATTGCCCTCTATGGGATGGGTTCTTGTCTATGCTCAAATGTCTTCACCTTTTGTAGAGTCTCTCTCCTCTATAATATGTAAAACCCAACAAACAAATTGTTTGAGCTCAGTGAGAACTCAAATGGAAAAGAAAAATGGTGTGCAGCAGTGATAATAATCAGAGTTACAACAATGAGTGCAACAATGAAAATAATCGAAAGTGAATAGTGGATGTAAAACCCTTCTATTTATAAGAAAATATTAGGTTATCCACGAGTAATGAGAAATAATAAAATATTATTAACCCCATTCTAGAAATAACCATTTGGAATAGTTTATTATATTTGGTTAGAGGGAAAAAGTATTTAAACTTTTATTGAGAAATAATAAATAAATAAATGATTTATTTATCAACTCAAGAAATATGGTTAAGGAATAATAAAAAAACAATTTTTTATTTAATTATTCAGAAGGGATTTGGCCAAACCTGACAAGGAATAATAACTAATTATTGATTAATTAATTATTCATAGAGAAAGATAATATAATTAATTACTTATCTATTTATTTCTCATAATTGGGTCAAATATGACAAGGAATATTAATTAAACAATGGTTTATTAATTATTATTAGAATATAATTAAACAAATAGTGATTTATTTAATTATTCTTCATGGGTTTAATTATAAATGACTTAATAAATGTGGTTTATTAAGTATTTTGTCACAGTCAAAACAATTTTTTGTGATAACGGATTGCCCCCAACATACGAGTGTTAGGAGAAAAACGTTTGACCGAAGTACGTTGTAAGGACACAATCACTATACAACAAAGTGGAGAGAGAGAGAGAGACTAGTAGATCTGAGGTGAAAGAGGATAGTGACAGAGAGGGCGAGATTAATGCAAGTCTCCTTTTTTGTTGTGGTACCAAATCTGAGTGATGCAGGGGAGGTATACCTATACCCGCTAAGATAGATTAGTACAAAATAATGATGTGCTCAAAAACATGAAACTGAACAATAAAATAAATGTTAAATGGTACATGACACGATGGCATAACTAAGCGAGAAAATAATACAATGTGTCCCATATACAGACTATGCCTAGAAAAGCATGAGCCAGGACTGGATATAATAATATTTGAGTACATGAGATATAATGGCCCTTCCCTCAAAAATGGGTATGAGGGAGGGTAGATCGACCAAAGAAGCCTTGCTAAACAAGAAAGGGCTCTACAAAACTGAATGGATTATCTGAAGGAGACGTGCATGTTATGGACGCCGCAAGTGGAAAGAACTGAACCCATCAAATCTGCGGAGCTGGATCTAAGGTTTTAATATAATAGGAAGGAATTTGGGCATGTAGGGGGCTACCTGAAGGGCCACCCCCTCATGAGGTCTGAAACATCTCACACACAGCCAAGAATCACTTGTACAATCTGTTGTATCATTGGACCATCTAGTGTATGAATCACGAGCATGAAACAACCATGTTAAAGGGAAATGATGATTCCCTTTTCTTGATCTAAGGCACCGAACGAGAGTGGAAGCTTGAACCATGATACACCACCCTCTAGGTTGTTATTTTAGAATACATGTGTTGATGTCGACAGAATAATGCCCGCCATAGGTGAGGCAATGAGAATCCTCAACTAAGGCATGAGGGAAAATACTAATGTGACTGGAGGACTAACACTAAGGAAAATGGAAAAATGGGATTGAGGGACAAAAAAACAACTACCCTTGTAAGAGCATAAATTGCATGGTTGACCATAGAGTGACTGACTTGACTCCAGAGGGAATGGTGGACAGTTTGACTAAAGGAAAAAATGGGAAACAAGGGATGAATAATATGCAAATATGGATGGAATATTGTGGCATGATACAATGGGACAAAAAATAGACTCCATGGATGCAAAGGTGACTCATTGTGGATGCTTTAAACAAGAGTGACTCGATAATGCTACCATACAGAATAGGCTTGGTGGGGACCATGAAGACATGGGCACATGATCATTATTCATGACTAAAATTGACACGTGAGATGACAGGTATTAAGAGGGGGTGGACCTCAAAGAACAAGTGTCGCTTTATGATGAAATTCGTTTTTTAGAGGTGACTAAGTGACCCTTAATGGAAAGTTGAATTCTTGGTGAAGTGTCAAATTATCAAAAAATAAGAGAGATCCATTATAGTACTCGATGAGAGATTTCCAATGGTGTTTATGGTTCACCAAATTGAGCTACAATTTAGTTGCAATGGGCGACATAAAAACTGTGGGTTTTCCTTTAAAAGGATGTTTTCCCTCCAATTTGAATTAAATCTTTTGAAGATCATAGCAGACGAACCAACAATCAGAATCAAGACCAATGACTCTTAGGTAGGTGGACTTACTTATGTCTTCAGTTTCAGTGGTTTAGTTCATTATTTTAGTGCCCCACAGCTCCTTGGGAGACCCTTGTTTCTCTTCACATCCAGCTTGCATGTTTTTGGGCCGAAAGTGAGATCTAGCTCATATGAAATGATCAGAAACCTTTGAGCTCGTAATTTCTGGATGAAATCAACGAGATGGACCTGAGAAGGAGTGTGATATGTTGGCTTGTTGGGGGTTGTAGGTTGATCAGTGTAGGCCAGTGTTTTCTTCTCCGAACTGACACGACATGTGGTGTTTTATTGGTATAGCAAACTTGAAAATAAACTGGCACCAACGATATTTGGACACCCTTTGATTTGAGAGCCTGAGGGATCAGGGGGTTTGAGGGGTGTTGGCTCGCTATGACATTCTCAAGTTGGTGGAGAATTCTTTGATGAGGGAAGCCAAGTCATTTTTACCAAGGATCGTGAACTATTGTGATCCCAACGAGGAGATCTTTGTGGTGCAGGGGCACATGATCTAGTCCATGTTACAGGATGTTTACTTTTTGACTAGACTTCCTCCCCTAGGGGTGGTAGGGGATATTCATCTAGTATTGCTTTGTGGGAGGAAAATTATAGATTTTTGGAGTGCCATTGTCCAAGGGGTTTTCATGTGAAGGGAATGACCATCCTGGTCGGTGATCTAGATGAGCTAGAGAAACGAGTTGTTGACGCAACAATGCTATGGGTCTCAGGAAGCCAGGTGTTTCATGACATAACTGGTGGGAAAATGATGATGGTTGAGAGTGTTTCAGAAGGGACCTACTATGGGTGGGCTCAAATGGTGTTGTCATCCTTAAAACGACAACTGAGTCTATGTAAGAGACAGGTGAACCGCAATTTTTGATTTGGTATAATGCTATGTGCTTTCTTCTTTGGGAAGATACACACCATTCACCCTCATGTACAGATTTGGAATGGGAGCCCATAGGAGCCCAGGATGCGCCATTGGGGGTAGCTACTACAGAGATGGGGAGGGGGGGGGGGGTTGAGCGGGTGTTCCGACCAGAAATTTTCACATGCTGGGATTAGATGCCCCTTTATATAGATGATTATCCTTATTGCAAGATGAACTATCAAGGTGATCTTGACCTACCACTTCCACCCGAATGGGCACGGGTACTAGATGGTAAGTGTTAAGTTGCTATTTTTATGGTGCATTTAATATTTTTATCACATTTATATGGTATTGAGTGTAAAATGTGTGGTATGCAAATATAGCACCAGTAATATAGAAAGGATATGTAGGCCGAGTCATAGCACCAAGCGCTGCATATCACGGAACATCATCGTCATGCCAAGGTTCATGTGACAATGCTCTACTTGTTGACCTATGTCATAGATGTGATGTGCTCCTGACTAGAGTCGTTGAGCATGGGTGGCATGAGTTAGATGATCGATACAAAGATGAGTTTACAGGCCTTCCCTTAGAGTGGCGAGGGATCATGTGGCACATGGAACTGGCTGGTCAAGCAATCCGTGATCTACGGGTAGGTGGACCAAAGCGATTGGTGTGAGATCCACTAGACAATGACTAGGGATGGGGACATGTGGGTCCCCTTTGTTTTTATCATTGTAACATGCTATGGGTGTGTCATATGTATTTAGAGCGATGACCTCCAAACACTTATATGTTTTATGTGATACATAATATGATTATGCATTTTTCTATAACAATGATGGTTCACCATGTGTTTTGTCTATGGCTGTCTTTTGTGGTATACATGCGATAAATGAAAATCTAGAACGTTATTTGTAATGGTATCAACATAGTTATTTTGGACTCTAGGAACATGACTAAAAGTGATGGTTTCAAACTCATGTACCAACAACTTAACTCATAGATATTTTCTAAGTAAGACTTGGTTATGCACATGATACACACCATTCAATTTCATGACAAGCAGCAAGGAATCTAAATGAACATGAAGATGAAGGATGCGATGGGGAAGGGAATCATCTCACAAATCTATCACTGCATCATATTCAATCTGGTTATTGGTGGAAGATCCAATGCACACGCTGTTTGAATGGACTAACGTATGCAAGGGAGTAAAAATGGCATAGGCTTCCGAGGCTAGATTCCTGGTGAAATTACTCATACCGCCACCATAACCGATACATGGTGTGGATGATGGATCCATCTAAAAGGTGTAAAAGACAACAGATGAGATGAAGCAACATACCTAAGTGAATGACAGAAATAAAGACACACAAACCAATGGGATATGCTATGAGTGAAATTTATTGAGGTAGAGTGCATTGGGAGAATTAGGAAGGAGGTGGCCTTCAAAATCATCCAGAAAATATTCCCCCTTACATAAGTGCAAGGGTAATCAGGGGTAGACATAGCCTCTATGATGTCCCCATAAGAATTGAACATGGGCAGGTGGGAGGAAGACTGACTACATGATGCGGAAATGGTACCTTGTGCATCATCTTGAGAAAGAAGGTTCGTATATGCATCATCTGAATTAGTAGATGACGATCTAGTAGATGGAAAATCCACTGATGTTGAGACCTGGGCTTCCGATGAAGGAGGTTCAATAGAGGCACGCATAGAAACCTCATAAGGTTTTGTCTATGATGAACTCAAGAATGGTGACAGGTCAAGGATATGGGTCATTCCATCATCTTGACATTGGGGTGAGGGATCACAATGGTAGGATCAATGTCCCCTTGTTCTGGTACACTAGGGGTACTGGAATCCATAAGTATAGGCGTAGACGATCAACTACAAGAGGCAGTCATGAAATTCAATGAGATGAGGGAAATAATGGGAATAATGACCATGATGATTGCACAAGGCACAGGGGTGATTTGTGTGTAACATTTTGAGTTTCTTGGCTAGTCATGGTAAGATAACTTGGATCATAGGAATCTCTGACTCAGGGAATGTTTCATGAACTAAATGTTTGAGACAAGGAAGCTCAAGACAGTTATTGGTGGCATGCCCAACAACCTCACACACAGTGCATAGAGGGGGTGGCTTTTGATATTTGGGAGCTCGAGGTGCTTTGGGAGGCTTATCTTGAGGTTCCTTTTTCTTGGCTTTGTCCCCCTTTCTAGATGCTTTCACAACAAGAGTGGAATCTTGCTGAGGTGGCAATAGAAATGGAGCAATTATAGGGGTTGTAGGGAAGAGTTGAACTAAGGTAAAAGCATGATATGGTCTTGGCTGACTAGGCAAAGTGTTCACAGGGGAATCAATGTACCACTCTAGGATCACCAAAGTCATATTGGGGAGGACCACTAAAGCCATGAGAGGGAGAAAAATGATTCCTAGAGGAGGAAACAAAAAAGGTATCTATCCAGCAGGGTAATGTCCCAACGGAACAACTCCTCGATGGTTGAGACCTAGAGGAATGATTCCTAGTGGGAACAAAGAGGAGGCACCCACAAAAGGAGGAGGCCTTGGGGTGGATCTAGATGGCTAGTCTGTGATGGTACGCATGGGGTGCTATGGAGCTGGTTTCAGATCAAATGTACCAGGATGCTTTTGAGAAGCTCGTGACACTTGTAACGTGAAAACACTCAAAGTGCTAGGCTGAGAAATAGGAGGAGGATGACTAGGGAAAGCACCTAATAAGGAGGAATATTTGTATAATTTCGGTGAGACACTAGTGAGAGGGGTAGAGATGCTTGTTAGACATTGGTGAGATAATGGACTCAGGGGAGGTCAAGGATGTCATCTCGCAGTATGTCAACTGGTCGATGGTGATGATCTTCCCCGCATGGGGGAAGCATGTCTTGCGGAAAACCATAGATGTGATGACTAATATGGCATAAATGTAACTATGACCCAAGAGAATGTTGTAATCTAGAGGGGCATCAATAACCTCAATGTCGAAATGAATAATCTTGCGTGCAAGAGTCACTGGAAAATTGCAATACATGGCGAGAGGCTAGGAGGAGTGACCATCCCAATAATGCAAAGTGATGGTGGACGGGGATAGCTTGGGTGACTTGAGTTGCTTCCAAGAAGCAGTGAACATCACACAAGTGAATGCACTTTATCAATAATGCATTGAGAGATGATGGAATTACAGACTCTGACTGGTATCTAGAAAGCAACAGATGGAGGTAATGGAGGATGTTCTCACGTGTTAGTGGGGAAGACAATGAAATGATCATCCGAATGATCTACTACGCCCAAAGTAGTTAGTAGAGATTTCTTTTGAAATGGGCATGACTCGAGGACTTCCATCATCGACATAGTAGTACGTGATTGTGTGAAGTCATCTACTATATTTTATCTATGGGAAACTTGGTTAGAAGCCACGTTACAGTGTAATTGAACCCTTTGGGATCTTCGGAATTGTTTCAACTTTCAATTCATGGATCTGTAGCCGACCATTTGGTGTTGTAAGAGACTCAGTAGATGCTTTGGTTTTGGAATTAGTGGATGATGAATTTGATAGCTTGTCATATTGATGTGACCGAGTTTGCAAGTTGAGATGAGAGGTATTGACCTCGTCAGAATTAATCATGAGGATATGGTAGTCACCAAGACCAGAAGGTTAGGTAAGGTGAGTGCATTGATCTAGTTGAGTTTGAGCAACAACAAATCCTTGCTGAGGGAAATGATTTGTGAGCATTGTTGGTTGTGATGGCAAAGGATTCTGAGGTGCTTGTTGTATGGGTGCTCGACCTCTAAAAGCTATTTCAGCATCTCAAAGAAGTCTGAAGAGCATCTTCCCTTGTCTGAGGAAAATGAGATGTAACATCTTTGGAAATAGGCACTAAAAGAGTCCTAAGAAACCAATCGAGGTAGATATGGTCTTCTAAGGGCGGACCACAACACATGCTCTTCCTTCTATGCCATTCCTAGACATTATCGAAAAGACGAGTCACAGAGGATTGACGTTATGTGGTGAAGAGTTTCGTACCAGTGTTGTATTATAGAGGTAAATGAAAATATGAGAGGAACGCTTTGTCAAGCATCGTGAAGATGGAATGAGAGGCAGCGGTCTGGTCCACATACCACTTCGTAGCCTCTCCAGTGAGTTTGTGTTGGAACAACCGAATGGAATCATCAGTGATGCAATTGGATGAACACCGCATATGGAAGGAGCAGACGTGATTGGTATGGTCTTCTTCAGAATTACGTTCAAACTTGGGAATGTTGGAGCAAAGTTTAGTCAGCATAGCTGGCCAACCAGCATCATGGTGTATAGGTTCATTAATGAACTAGCTCAAATATGGGAGGATTAACCCAACCATGGAAGGTAGTATGGGAGCTTCCAGAATGGTTCCTGAGATGGTTCTGCTAGATGTGACCACCAGGGGAGAATCAGAGCCAACACCAGGTTTGGTTCCTGCACCTGCAATGGGTCCTGACATGATGACGATATGCAATGAAGGAGGTTCAAAATCAGATGGGGAATCAGATGAATGAAAAGAAGAGTTAGTAAGGGGAATCAGGGGACTATGAACTTGAATCCTGTGGGGAGGAGTAATATGCCCAAGCGAAAACTGGGGATGAACAAAAAATCAACTTTCTAAACCCCACTCAAACTGGGTTTGCAAACACTATGCATGTTGGTGGCAAGATCAACTGAAAACACAGATAAAAGGCCAATATATCTAAGCGCTAATGTGACTAGGAACAAATGACACTATGCTCCTAGAAAGTGGTGCAACAACAACAAAAGGCTAGGGAGGGAATCACTGCAAAAAGATAAGGAGATGGGTGTGAAACCTAGGGCAACCAATGGGACCCTAAGGAAAATGACCAAACAAGGTTGAGGATGAAAATTTTCATAGAAACAACCTATCTTTGAAGATCTTAAGCAGGGAGGTACAGATCTAGAAAATATGGTTGAAAGCTCTGCAAAAACTCATACTTCTTACTTAGCTGAACTCCTCCTATAAAGGTGGAAGAGTACTAGACACCCTAAAGAGGCCAAATTCCACTTCCACGAGAAAAAACATTGTAGATCAAGGCTTAAGAGGGATAATATTGTGGTCAACCAACTGAGTAGATAGCTCTCAGCAAAACCGAGAAATAGATTGAAAAAAATCCCAGAAAACCTAAAAACATAGGTACTGACCTGATTACTGTGATATTACAATTGTCGAGCCAGAAAGTGCGTGCTAGACCTCCAGATCATATTTCTGGGGAAAAAAAGTGCAACTTATTCTCCTTGATTCTCAATGAGCAAGTCTTAAAAAAATTTCTCATCTCTGTAGCGATTAGTTCTTGTGACCTGCGTAAAAGACTTGAAAAATCACGGGGGTTAGAAATTTGACTGATCTAGGGCAAAAAAGCTAGTAAACAACAATAAAAGACTAAAAAGTAAAAACCCTAAGCTAAAACTGAGGGTCACCCAAATTTTCAGATCATAATTAAAAACACACTCGAGTTGGAAAATTGTTATTGCGTTTTCTTCTTGAATGTGTATGAAAATAATCCACTTTAGGTTTTGGATAAAAAACAACCCTAACAATAAAAATGGATGCTAAACATTGTAGATCTACAACAAATGATAGAAACAAATCCTACCAAAGCCCTGATCTATGCCACGATCATAGTTAAACAACAAAATGGAATAGTAAAATAAACGCAAGTAACTCCAATAATCCAATGGAAATAAGATATATAAAGAATATATTTTATTAAACAACAGTTGTAAAGGGAACAAATAATATTGCCAGTCCCTCTCCATGGGATGGGTTCTTTGCTATCCTCAAATATCTTCAACTTTTGTAGAGTTTCTCTCTTCTATAATGTGTAAAACCCAATAAACAAAATGTTTGAGCTCAATGAGAACTCAAATGGAAAAGAAAAATTGTGTGTGACAGTGATAATAATCAGAGTTACAATAGTGAGCGCAATAATGAAAATAATCGAAAGTGAATAAGAAATTGAATAATAAACAAATAATGATTTATTTAATTATTCCTAAGGGATTTCGTCAAACCTCACAAGGAATAATAACTAATTATTGATTAATTAATTTTTCCTAGAGAAAACTAAGATAATTAATTATTTATCTATGAATTTCTCATAATTGGGTCAAATATGACAAAGAATATTAATTAAACAATTGTTTAATTAATTATTCTTAGAAGATAATTAAACAAATAATGATTTATTTAATTATTCTTCATGGGTTTAACTATATATGACTTAATAAATGTGATTTATTAAGTAATTTCTCATAGTGAAAGCAATTTTAATTTGGTAAAATTGGCCTTACATGGTGTACTTTGATCCATCCAGCAAATTATTGCTAGATGATCATTTTTTTGTGATAATAGTTGTTCCAGACTTTAATGATGTGTTTCGAGAAGAAATTTCACGGTTACCTCCCAAGAGGGACATTGATTTTAATATATAATTAATTGTAGGAGTTGTATGTATATAAAAATCCCGTTATCAAATGAGTATTCCTAAATGTATGGAATTCAAGATGCAATTGCAAAGAATTATTAGACAATGGCTATATTCACCCAAGTGCATCCTCGTGATGAGCAGATATTTTGTTCGTTGGAAGAAATATGGTACTTTGAGGAGCCATTGTATTCTCGAAGATTGATTTGTGATATGGGTATCATCAGATAAGGCTCAGGGAGGAATACAACCCTAAAACAACCTTTAGAACACATTATATACATTATGCATTTGTAGTTTTACTCTTTGGCCTTATCAATGCCCTGAAAACATTTATGAGCCTTACGAATAGCATGTTTCATCCCTATCTTGATAATTTTTTCCTCATCCTCATCGATGACATTCTTATATACTCCAAAAATTTAGAAGAACATAACAAGCATTTGGAGATAGTGTTGTAAACTTTAAGGGAACACCAACTGTACGTTAAATATAGTAAGTGTGGATTTTATAAGGATCAAATATAGTATTTGGGGCATATAATTTATAACAAAGGGATAAATATTGATACGTAGAATATCAAAGCAATTATGGAGTGGCACCTCACTAGTAGTGTCGCTGATATCTGGTCTTTCATGAGTTTGGAAAGGTACTATGGATTTTTTATAGAATTTGTTTCCCATATAGCTAATCCTATCACCTCCCTATAGAAAAAGGGAAAAAACATTCAAGTGCACTGCCGATTATCAACACAATTTTGATTTATTAAAGCATTTACTAACAAAAGCTCTAGTGTTAAAAATTGCAAACCCTGAGAAGGAATTTGTTGTTTTCACTAATGCTTGCGAGGAAGGAGTGGGAGGAGTGTTGATGAAGGAAAGCAAATTGATTTCATATGAATTCTTGAAAATAAAATATCATCATCAAAAGTAATCTACTTATTATTTATAGCTCATTGTAGTGGTACATGACTTGAAAGTATGGAGACACCATATTTTAGGTAATAAATTTTTTGCTACTGACATACTATAGTTATTTAATGAGTTTTTTTAAGCAACCTAATCTTAATGCATGATAAGCTAGATGGACAAATTTCTTGAGTGAATTCGATTTCAATATTAAACATTTGCAAGGAAATGAAAATTGTGTAGCTGATGCCTTAAGTAGGAAAACACATCATATATATGAAATTTACTACAACCAAGCGAAATTGGAATTTTTAAATTAGATTAAGGAATCTGTAATGAAGGACCCAAAATATATTTTTTTATGGAAGCAAAGTAAGGAATTAAATAGTTACCAATAGCAAGCTTAATACAATACAAATAAAAATAACCTGTTGACTTGTAAGGGAAGGATATATGTTCCTAAGCAAATAGTTGTTAAACAATAGATGAATTTCACCGAATACCTTATGTTTCCCACCCTGGATACCATAAATTATTTTCGTCTATAAGGAAGAATCATGTTGGGTCCCTATAATACTAGTGATTACCCCATTACTATTGTAGTTGTACCCCTTATTAATATTGTTGTGCCCCTATTGTCCCCATATTGTTATTACTGTGCCCCATAG
>APFE031647506.1:0-10978 GCA_000404065.3 Pinus taeda | reverse complement strand
GAGTTTTGCTAAGAAATCCTAAAAGCAAAATATAAATAGAGGCCAATGGAAATGCCTACATATACATTTGCAAGAACCCATTCATGAGAGTCATTCGTGAGTGAGGTAGCCACTGGAAACAAGGAGCGTGAAAATTCATGCCATGTATAGTAGACCAAGGGTCGAAGCCCTAAGAGAGTTGCAGCTAGCTAAGGACGAATTGAGAGGCTTGTTTTGTGTTTAAAATAGGCTAAGTATCTCTCCTCAAGAAGGCCAAGCGTTCAAGCCTAAGTTGTCGATTTTTCTGTGTATGTTTGAGGCTAATCCAAGCCCTAGAAGAGGGTTGGGTGAACCCCTATTCAGGGCACATAAGAAGAAGTGGAAGGGGCGAGTCTATGTGGCTACCTTGTGTGCAGGTTGCAAGGAAATAGGCCTGGTAAGGCCACCCGCATCAAGGTTAAAGGGCTAAAAGATCAGCGTAGATCTGATCTAGTGCAATTATGTTGAATGGAGGCTAATAGGGATGGCCAAGGTCTCTAATAAAGCATCAAAGGGTTTTTTTTTAGTTTTATAGAATAATTGATGGTTAGAGGACCTAGTCAAGGGCATAGATGGGTTGGTTAGGGTCGCAAAGGATCAAATCAAGTGAGTTGAGAGGAAAATCTAGAGGGCCAAGGCCTTAAGGAGGTCAGTCAAAGTGTCTAGTAGAGATGCATCAGCTTTGTGCTAAGGCCACAAGCATAGAAGGAGGCCAAGAAGCCTAAGCACTATGAACAAAGGGTTGAGGAGCCTTAGGATGCAAGGAGAACTACAAATCTGTTAGTAAGGAAGTTATCGTTCATTGTTAATGGGTTGTTAAGTTATAGGGTGAAATCTGCTTGGAGAAGGAAGTCCAAATAGCAATGTTTTGATGTAGTGGAGTAAAGGAGAAGTTTCCTATGTGATTAGGAGGTAAAGGACTACCAAGACAAAGATCAAAGGGAGTTGATCTACTAAGGATAAGCAATGTTTTGATGCAGTGGAGTAAAGGAGAAGTTCCCTATGTGATTAGGAGGCAAAGGATTGCCAGGACAAAGATCAAAGGGAGTTGATCTACTAAGGATAACAAGATTGAAAGGGCTGGAGCAAAGGAGTGTTAAATAACAAGTAATTTGAGGGTTTTGTCATTGTTTTCAAAGGGAAAATTAAGGATCCAAAGGATTAGACCTCAAGCATTAAGTTTCAGCCAAAGGACACATTGCATTGTACTTTATTGTATTTGTATCACGATTTTCTTAAGGGATGTGATCCTTGGTATGGGAGCCCTCATATTGTTTTATTGAAACACTGATAAGACAAGATTTGGGCCAATTTTCTTGTGTATTGTTCTTTATTTCACTGATGATTTGTTCCATTGCGCAAAGTTGATTAAAATTTCCTAATGTGTTTGTGTGCTAAATCTAGTCATAGACCAAATGTAGGGCTTATGGAAATTAACATGGCATCAAAGCTACTATGAAGGTAGTGAGATCAAAGTGTGCACAGGAAGTAGCTTAAGGAGATGGTAGACTTGTTTTTGAAGGACAAATTGCATGTCAAAGATGATTGTTGGCTTGAGTTATAAGGATAGGTTGGATGGCCTGTCTACCTACTATCCATGGAAAGAAAGGATCAAGCTAGTGTTGGTTGTAAATGAGATCTGGGAATTTGCTTAAAAGAGCATTGATAAACCAACATATCCAAATGATTTGGCAAAAATTTGGTATTGAGAGAACCAAAAGATGGTATTGAGAGAGAAGCTCGAGGATAGCAGGATGATAGAAGGAGAAGTTGTGACTTTGTATCTTAAAAGGGTTTAGCAAGTTTGTGATGAGTTAAGTGCCATTGATGATGATGTTCCAGAACCTGAGTTAGTGAGGATTTCCTTGAAGGGATTCTCAGATTAGTGGAAGCCATTTATCAAAGGTATAGCCTCTCAAGAGAAAATACATGATTGGAACATGTTATAGGATGATTTCATGAAGGAGGAACTCCAGAATGAGGACCTTTAATAGAAGAAGAATATGACAAGAATGTTTCTCTCGTTGGTAAGTTGGGTAAGGGAAAAGGGAAAATCAATGGCGAGAAGAGGAAAGATCAAGATCTAAGTAAGGTGAAGTGTTTCACTTGTGGTGAGCCCAATCACTATAATGCAAGTAAGTGTTTGTGCAAGATGAAAGGAGGAAATGATCATGGCTATGATTTACAGAGAAGGTTCGAAGAGAAGTTTGCTCTAAATTCTCATCTTGTCGAAAGCACCATTGGTGAAGGTGTTGGGTTCATCGATAGTTGAGCACCAAGGCATATGAATGGTTCAAGAGAAGTGTTTGAGAGCCTGACAAAATGGGAGTTGTCTGACCTACACATGGAGATTGGTGATAGGAGTTAGAAGGCAAGGAAACGAGCAAGGATTGTACCATTCAGGATGGAATCAAGAGGATTACTATGAGTCCATAATGTACTATGGGTACTGGAGCTCAAATGTCACAAGTTGTATGTCTCATCTATTAAGGCTATGGGGTTTGAGATAGCCATTTATTAAAGGTATAGCCTCTCAAGAGAAACTACCTGATTGGAACATGTTAAGGGATGATTTCATCCAAGAGGAACTCCGGAACAAGGACCTTTAATAGAAGAAGAAAAACAATGATGAGAATGTTGCTCTCGCTGGTAAGTTGGGTAAGGGAAAAGGCAAAATCAATGGTGAGAAGAGGAAAGATCAAGATCTAAGTAAGGTGAAGTGTTTTACTAATGGTGAGCCCAATCACTATGTAAGTAAGTGCATGTGCAAGATGAAGGGAGGAAATGCATGGCTATGATTTACAGAGAAGGTTCGAAGAGGAGTTTGCTCCAATCTCTCGTCTCGCTAAAAGCACCATTGGTGAGGGTGTTTGGTTCATCGATAGTTGAGCACCAAGGCATATGATTGGTTCAAGAGAAGTGTTTGGGAGCCTGACAAAATGGGAGTCGTCTAACCTACATATGAAGGTTGGCGATAAGAGTTAGAAGACAAGGAAAGGAGCAAGGACTGTACCATTCAGGATGGAATTGAGAGGATTACTACGAGTCCATAATGTATTATGGGTACCAGAGCTCAAATGCAGCAAGCTATATGTCTCAACTATTGAGGCTCTGGGGTTTGAGATAATGTCCCAAGATGGAAAAGTGATCATCAAGCCCATAAGCTCCAACTCCAATACAAGAGCGATACTTGGAATCAGAGAGAGTGGGTTGTACAAGCTGAAGGGAAAGCCCATCAACCAAGGAAAGAAGCAAGTTATTGAGATTCGGAGGGAGTCGAGTTCAAGAGGGAGTTTGCAGACTTAGGGGGAGATTCTACAACTTGAGAAGAGTGAAATCGCCAAAGGGAGGAAAGAACTCTTCTATAGCTAACAAGGAGGAGCCACGGAATGGCCTAAAGGCTTATCAGGAAAAGAAGCAGCAAGAGGCTTCAAGTAGCAAGGACACTTCCAAGGAGAGCATTATTCATATTGCAAGCTATGATCTTGTGGAAGAGGCAACTGAGGATGTATGATGGAGAGCCATTCTAGGGGAGGATCATGTTCATGTGTGCACATATGAGATACTTCTATGGAGTGGAAGTACCTCCATCGTTAAGAGGGAGTGTTAATTTGTGTAGTTTGGGAGGTACTTTTTGACAATTATTGTTACACTTAGAAAACAAAAGTTGGGTTTTACTTCTAAAACAAAAACATTGGGATTCAGAATGACGATAAAATTTGCAATATGCCCCTGAAAGTCAAGTATAAAGTAGAATTTGCTTGTTGAATTAATCTACCTTTCAACAACACTGAATAAGAAAAATTTGAACATTTCGAATTGAAGGCCAAGTTAAAAATTGACCCTTTAAAGTTAAATGTGAAAAAACACAAAAGAAACTAAGTTTTACTTCGATGTTAAAATATGGAGAATAGAGCTCAATTGTAATTATAGATTTTCGTAATACAAGAAAAAATAAATAGATGAAGTTGATAAATAACATATAGAACTCAAAGGTGATTCACAATGTAGCTAAAGATCAAAGCAAAATGAATGTAGTATTTACTGCATGCAATATATAAATAACAATGATAGTAGCTACAATGCAAAGCTAATTATAATAATACAAACAGTATGGAGTATTCAATAACAATTTTAGCAAATAATACAAACAGTGTGGAGTAGTCAATAACAATTTTAGCAAGAGCTAACATCAATTCATAATTATGTCTTGGGGGCATCATTTTTTAATAGTCAAGAGGCTAGTTGGATGTGGATGTTTTGAAGGAAGCCAACTCATCTCCATCAAGTTATCTGTCAAATTATTACTTGTAAGGTCCTAACAGAGTACCACTTACATATAGATATAGTGATGTAATTTTATTTGGATTTGTGGATATGACAATATACGTATTAGTCAACCTTATTAACTTACATTTCACATTGTCAAGATTTAAATAGTCTTAAAAATTAACTAAATGATAACTTATTATTATTATTACTACTACAAATTATAAAAAGAATTGATATGAGTTAAACACATGCATTTAAAAAAAATGTAACAAGATTCATTGTCATGAATATTCACCCCTTTGTTATGGATATTCTTGTCTTATAAATAAGCTTTGTTCAATACCAAGGGCCAATACCATTACCTTACTTGTTAAGACAACATGCCAAAAAAAACATAATTCATGTTTTTTAAATTAATCAGTTTAATTAAAAGAGTATAACTACTTTTGTGATAAATCTCATCATTTTGATTTGTGAATACTCTTAACAATATTCTTGAATAGAGGTTAAATTGCTACCATCCACCTAATAATTATTGATAATTAAGTTAAAATTTTGAAAGCCCGATAGTGCCATAGACTCTAATGGGCAGTTGTAGAGTGCATTCATTTGCTTTATGGTAATTGCAATTTTGTTTATATATTCTCTAGATTCCTTACATAAGCTAAAGTCAAGTTTGATGCATTAGATATCAAGTCAAAAAGAAAACCAATTTCACTGATACCTAGATTTCAGAAAGATTTTTGGGATTGGAGTCTTTTGCTAAGTCATAAATTCCTAGCATATCTAACTTAAAGGTTATTGGAAATACTCTTGGTGTTATAATAGCAGCCACCAAATTTGATCTTGGTCTTTCCTAATTCACCATGGTTATAATTTAAAAAAAAAAATGTACACCTTGACATTCTTTCTTTACAAAAATATATAATCACAAATTAGCAATGATCTCTTCCAAAAAATCAAAAAGCCTTGGTTAAGATGGTGGGTTCAAAAGTGAAATTTTGAATTTTATCTGGGTTTCTATGTTGTAGGGGAGGTTGTCTCAATTTCTATGCTATTGTGGATGATGAGCTGATAAGAGGAGTAGAGGAATGCAGAACTTCAAAAAAAAGTTTAAGCAAAATAATATATCATCCATGCCCTTCTTTAAAAAATAATCCAAAATTCGTTGAAAACCATGGACATATTTCATTATGTAACTATGTACAAGATTATTACTTATGACTAAAAGATTCAAAGCGCTATCATCAACATTTATATTGGAACAAAAATTTGTTCTCTTCAATAGAAAAATGTGGTTATTTTCAATAATTTATGATGCAATAGGTTCAGCTCAGGAAGCTATGCACTTTGTGAAGGTGGACAAAATTCCAGCACTTGTGATTGCTGGCACTGCTTAAGATTGCTGTTTCTTTTTAGGTAACTGGGAGATTTGTATTAATAATAATAAAAATAACGCAGAGCTGTAAAATAAGTACAACCATATATGTTCAAAAGATGTCAATCCATAATTTCTGGTTTTAGATTTCCAACAAAATCATTGGATCTTTTTACAAGGTAAGAAAAATCAGAAATATTGTATAGTTAAGATGGATAACTGGCCAGGTTATTGTCACCATTGGCTGTGTTATTGAAAAATATTTATTTTCTTTACCGTGTTGTCCAAGCTTCCTTTGTCTATGATCCTGGGGGTTCCAGTTTTTCTTGTATTTTATCTTCTTCAACCTAATTCAGCCAGCTCAACGTAAGGGATTCTGCATCCTGAATCAAATGAGTGAAAAACTGGTTTCTCTTCCAGTACAAGTGGATATTGCTTGGTTATCAATTTTTGTTCAATCGACTACAACTCACCAGGTTAGTTTTAGGCAGCATTTCTTAACTTGCCTTAGCCTTTGAAGTTTTGGGCAATTTGCTATTAAATGCCTTGTTTTAAAAGACATTGTCTATAAACGCCACAATTTTGACAGGAAACCAATTTTTTTTTGCTAAAATTTAGTCCTTTTTTCCAAAAACTATGACTAAAGGAGTGTTAAAATCATTTTTTTTAATAGTGGAAATGGATTCAGCACCATCAAAAAAATCCTGGGGCACTCAAACTCCTTGAACTTGACAACTGAACTTGACAACTGTAACCCAGATTTCCCAAAAATTCTGCAAGAATTTTGCCAAATCATACCAGAATTTCCACTATTTTCCAGACAAAATTGTACCCTCGTTAAACTACTCTGTTTTAAAATAAGACGTACACTAAAAGAAACATGTTCATAAGTGTACATGTTCATAATCAATTTTGCGTGTCTAATAATAGTTTTCATGTTTTAAAATTATTTTTATTCCAAACCCTTTCTGGAAAACCATTTCCACACATATGCAGAGAACACATGTTGTGGTGCTTTGTTATTCCAAAACTTCTTTGATATTGTCTTCCAAGGGCTTGCCAATGCTCAAAGAGAATCAAAACCCCCAAAAAATGCAAATGCAAATTTTGGAAGTCTAACCTACACAAGAGCTGAGAAAAGGAAATTTGTCAACAGGATGAAGCAAGAGGTCAAAGGCTGGCTTCATACATACTCCGGATGTTTCCCTCAAAACAGAGTCCTATAAAATCTGTCTTCAGACTGCAGCATCAACAGAGTCCAGAGGTTATAATAAAATCCCTATCTTCAGATTGCAGCATCAACAGAGTCCATAGGTTATAATAAAATCCCTATCTTCAGATTGCAGCATTTTTCACTATGGAAATAGTTATCGTTGGCTGTCTCTTGAACCAGAAGAGAAGAAGAATGCGGCACATTCTCCACAATATCATCGAAAGAAACTTTATCCAGATCACCATTTAAGTTTGCATTTAGAACCTAATGACTACAAGTTTAATAACTGAATTTCGCTGTACAAGCAAATAAGCTGTTACAAATTGGTCTTCCACGTGGCTATCTCTTAAAGACCATAGTTAAATGGGTGTTCCACCAGTGAAACGGAACAAAATAGCATGAGAGTCCGAGAGTCAGGTATATGGGTTCTCCAAAATACTCATTTATTTGAGCAAGCACTGGCAACTAATAATGTATGGATAACTCACAACGAGGGCCTATGGGGCAGAGTGATGCAAGGGAAAATATCATAGAGCAGCACTAATGGACGATAGGACAGTCACTGAAAAAAATCCTATAAGGTAGCTTTAGTAATATAGAAGGCAATGCTAAAGCATTCGCACTGATTAGAAAATGGCTGGCCTGGAAAGTAGGTAAAGGAATTAAGTTGAAATGGAACAAAATAGCAAGAGTCAAAAAGGCAAGTGGATAGGGACTCAGCCAAAAGTGTATGGAGAACGATTCACAATCAGGGTTTATGAGTGATGAAGCAAAAAAATATATAGGAGCAGTTGGCAGGATAGGATCAAAAGAAATATTTTTAATATAAATTATGAAGGCGTTCCCACCGTCTGGAAAATGGTTGGCTTGGAAAGTAGGAAAAAAAGGGAACAAGGCAAGGATTCACAAGGACCCGTCCGGAAAATGGTTGGCCTGGAAAGTAGGAAAAAGGGAACAAGGTAAAGGATTCACAAGGACCGGCGAGTTAGATGTAATGTTTTGGGAATTTTACAGATTTCCAGCTCCACTAATTAATGCTCTACATAATCAGGGTATCTATAGTGCATCAGATGCTATGGCTCCTGCATCAGGGTATCTATAGTGCATCAGAGACGGGAAAAGTGCTACTTATTTGGATTTGCAGAAAGTATTATGTTAAGATCGGAATCAATATTTTCTGAGTAAACATAGTGCTCTTAAGCTCATTCAACAAGATAAATTGAGACTGTCAAATACTGGTATGAGGAGCATACACAACAAAATTAGGGTATGCAGCTAGGATGAGAGAATGATAAAGGATAAAAGAAATAAAAGTGGAAAAGACTTTAAAATTAAATAGACCTCTCAACCAAAATATTCGTGTTGTTGGCCTTCCCAAAGAAAACACTAACGTGGGGTAACGGAACGAAAAGAAATTGGCATGGTCCAGCAAAATGCCCTGTATGCAAAATCAACGACAAAATTGTGAATCATCTATTTGTATACTATTTATATGTTAGAGAGGTTTGGGCAGAGCAATAAAATTGTCAAATAGGAAAATGAATGGAGAAGGAAATCTCGCTTGTTTTGAACGCTGGTACACTAATGAGAGAGTGGCAGCTCATTAAGGTTTTGCCATGGTTCGCAATATGGGGACTATGGCTGACTAGAAATAAGCAAGTATTCCAAATAAATGATAATCCTTCTGCACATTTGTCACCAAATTGTATGTACCTACGGCAGGACATGTAAACCTGTAAAACTCCTGCTGTTTCTTTGGCGGTGCATGTCAAAGAAATCGAGAAATATGTGGTGCTGGAGGTATTTTGTTTGTATGTGAATATTATTGCATTGCTTTCAAAAATGCACAAATCTCAGGCACAAATAATAGCACTTAGTTTTATGCCTTATGACTGCTTGTGACGATTGTAGTTGAGAAAGTGGGGTGGCAGGGGGAGGATTCTCACTAATCCGGAAGGAATCATATTAAGATATGCTTGGGGGCTTGCATGGAAGACCAACGATCAAGCAGCAGAAGCGTATGGCTTGTTCATGGGCCTCACTTTAGCTCAAAAGAAGGGCATAAAAACAATACAAGTTTTAGGAGATTCCATGATAATTATTAGGCATATGATCTATGCTTCATCAGCTAAAAACACTATCCTGAACGAAATTATCAAGAGATCCCAAGGGCTGCTCCCCTCTTTCGAATTGGTGTCTTTCTTCCATATTCTCAGAGGAAATAACCAAGAAGCAGACAAACAGGCTAATCATGCATGTCAGTTGAGAGAGAAAAGATGAATAATGAATGAGGCCGAGAGCACGACTAACATACATAAGTTTGTTGATGGGATACAAATTTTGGAATGTGAAAGTTATAGAAGCCTTGCAAGGAAGTTAAAAAATTTAGGCACTGGAGGCATTGTTTTCATATTGTATAAGATGGTTATTTGGCTCCTCCCCTCTCCTCCCCTTCCCTCCCTTCCTCCATATTTACCAGTGTTTTGAAAACCGGTCGGCTCGGCCGAGCCCACAATAACTCGGCCGAGTTAGAGACGGCGGCCCACAAAACCCGTAAACTGCGATTTTAAAAAAAATAATTTTTTTTTGGAGGACTCCAAATTAGTTTTTAGTTTGCCTATTTGGTCTTTGGGGTCCATTCCCCTCTCCTAAATCCTATTTAACCCACCCAGCCCCTTTCATTCTCTCACAGCCATCTCATGCATTTGAGTGGGAATTTTAGTGAGAGTTTGTGAAGAGTTGTTCAGTTTGTTTTTGGAGCAGTAGTGAGGAGTCTTGGGCAAGCATTGTAGCTGGAGTGAGGAGCTTCTTGGGCAGCGATTTGGAGCAGCATTTGCCATTGAGGAGTTGGTTTCTTGGAGCAAGTTTGAGGAGGCAGTTTGTGCCTAGAGGTATTTCTTTTCACTTGTAAATATCTGTTTTTTGCTTATTAAATTTTATGTGCAAATGTGGAAATCCTAAAGAGTGTTTTTTGTGAAAAAATAAACATTGAATCAATGTTTTTTTGTTTTTGCTTTCATTTTCAGATTTTTTGCTTTCATTTCCAAGTCAAAAAATGGCACCTAGAGTGAAAGATGTTGCTTGGGCATATGTTGAAATGGTTGATAGTCAAATGCATTGCAAATTTTGCCATAGGAAAATTAATAAAGGTCATGGGGGCATTAATAGGCTGAAACAACACTTGGCGGGGATTAAAGGCCAAATTACTCCATATACCTCACCAGAAATTGGAGAGATTAAGAAGGATTTGTTAGCCAACTTTGAGAAGCTTAAAGAAGATAAGGCTAGGCAAAAAGAGTTAGAGGCTGAAATTGGAAGGAAGAGGAATATACAAAAAACGCTAGCTACCAACCCCCATTTTAATTTTGAGGGTTCTTCCTCTATCCCTTGTACTGATGCATCCAACCCCTTCCGATATGTTCCTCTCTCTTTTGAGTCTATTCAAGAAAAGGGAAAGGGTAAAATGAAAAAGGGTGATATGAATATCAAAAGTTATTTCACTCCCTCCTCTCCATCAGATGCACATGTGTTAAATTTGGACAACTAGGTCCAAACTCCATGTTCTGATACTCAGATTAAGAGGCTAATATTTTTGTTGGATTCCTCTTTCTGAGAGGTGTAAAATCCATATAAAAATAGTCTTAATCCGATGAGCAAAACTTATATTTTGAATTTATTATTCTTAATAAATTATATGTGCAAGGTCGGCCAGTTTTGTAATGTAGGCTCACATGCCCAACAGATGTGTCACACACCCTCCTTGATGGATATAAATACAGGAAAAGTTGGAGAGAATTTCATCACAACACAACTCACATCTTCCTCTCTCATCCTAAAGAGTACGAGCTACCTGGAGGACGAATTTCAGCCACACGTGGGAAGGACGAAGAGGACAGACCGTACGGCTGAGCTGTAGTACGATTTTCTGCTGCTAGGGTTTCGCAGAAAGTTTGACCAGCGTTGACTTTGGTCAACGCTTGGTCCAATCAAGTTGAAAACTTGTGGAAGGTTCGATTTTTGAAGGCTGTACTACCTGGCACAAAAATCGAGGTCAAAGGGTTGACCGTTTTGCTGCTGCGTTGACTTTTAGCTTGCTG